>JAQFVV010012403.1:8798346-8977652 GCA_028023455.1 Epiperipatus broadwayi | reverse complement strand
ACATGCACATACACACACATTTAGCAATTAAAGATTTTGGCTTTTTTAAATCCATTTTATTTGTTTTTGTAATTAGTAAGAAATCAATTTATTGGTCTCAATTACTACAAGAACAATAAAAAAGAAAATATTTGCATTACATTCGCAAACAAAATATTACCAATAAAAAAGCTGAAGCAACATTTTAAATATTAAAAAAATAAATAAAATTAAGAACTAATAAAGGAAATGTAATATAATTGAAAAGTCCCGATCTGCCTTACACTTATTGAGTGGTCGTCCTAGAAAATAGGAACTGTATCATTCTGACAATACAAAACTAACATTACAATATTTTTTTGCCCATTAATTAAAATTTGTAGAAAATTTAACATTTCATTTTACACAAAAAATATTTCAAATGGAAGAAAAAATGCACAGGAAGTGACTAATATATATATATGATTTAAATACTTTTTGTGGATTGTTATTATAATAAAGAATAGAACATAAGAAAATTATATTCATATAAACAGAGATGTTTTGACATTTGATGTTGTCAGGAAACTATCAATTACTACTAATTAACAATCTTCCTAACGCTAACCTATAATAGCTCTTTTGTTGGGATTTATTGTTGAAGTGAAAGGAGCTAAGTAATAAATAACTGAGATTATATGTAACTGAACAGGAAGTAACTGATGTCTTCAATGTAAATAAACCCTCCAAAAGGTAGATGATACTGCCTGTTTCTTATCATTTGTTCTTATATATGTGCTTAGTTTATTTACATAATTTTAAATGAAGGAGTAAACTCAACCTATTGATTATATACATTTGTAGAATAAATGATATGAATCACCATTTAAATATTCAGAAGATAAAAGCCAAGGTTTTGTTTTAACAACTTCATTTAAAATCATATAAATAAACTAACCATATATATGAACAAATGCTAAGAGTTAAGTCATATCATCTGTTTTGGAGAGTTTATTTCATTATATAACTCATTGGAAGTTTCAGTTACTTTCTGTTTAGTTGTATATATATAAAGGGAGTAAATCACTCTCTTTCTGTCTATGAATTAAAAGCACTCTAAATGTTAAATAAAGAATCAAGAATAGAATGAATCCATCTAACTCCAAGAATAGGTGGATTCATTCTATTCTTGATTCTTTGCTTAACATTTAGAGTCTTTTTAATTCATAACCTAATGGAAAGTGATTTTCTTTCTTTATTTACAGACATACATTCAATTATGTTTAATTTAATGTGTGCTTACATATATATCATTATTTATATATCATTAATATATATATATATATATATAATCAAAACTACCCCAAATCTAAAATTAAACCAGACCAGCATAAAAATAATATTAAAACACAACCTAAGGTTTCACTGCTACAAGCAGACTTCTCAAGTGTAAAGAACTACAAAAAAACCACACATTATATATACTATTAAAAACTACCCACAAATCCATTCACTTCCCATCCACCCTTAATATTAAAAGAACTCTTAAATAAGTTAATTGCTTCAGAATAATAAATTTTCAATAATAAAGACTCTTTAATTCTTCTTTTGATTTCATTTCTCTCAAAGAAGACAACCTTAGCTAATGTTTATATATATATATATAAAATACATATTTTGCGGGTTCATCCGTGTTAAAAACTTTTAATATCAATAGACTGACGTTTCGACTTGGTCACACAAGCCATCCACAGAGTTATAACTCTGTGGATGGCTTGTGTGACCAAGTCGAAACGTCAGTCTATTGATATTAAAAGTTTTTAACACGGATGAACCCGCAAAATATGTATTTTATATATTTAACCCGTGCAAATCTTCGTTTTAACATATATATATATTATTTAATATATATATATATCATTAAAAAGCAGTCAACATTTAGACAATTCCAATATCAATAACAATCAACAATTTCAAACTGTTGTCAAGACAACCTTCTTTTAACAATCATTTTAAAAATCAACATTAGCAACTGGAAAGACCTATAATCTTGGTTAAAGACAAGTACTTGCTCATAATAAATCGTACAAGCAACTTTTAAAATTGAAAACAAATCTGAATATACAATTGACAATTTTAGTAATACTATTTCTCTTTTAGGAACATAATTTTATTAAATATTTGACTATCTAACGAAGACTGCAGATTTAGCTAAAATAGAAAAATTAAAGGGAAATTAAATTGCTAAAAAGTGCAACAAAAATATTTTAAAGTTAAGCAAGTACTTGTAATTGATAATTCACAATTTCCATCAATTGACAAAATATAGTAAATTCTGATATAAGCCATTACTATGTTATTTACAAAATAATATTTTTATATTTAACCAAATATAATGATGTTTTTCATGGCAGTAATCATGCATTAGTCACTGAAAATAATTGGACATTTCTATGCTTAATAGAAATGATGTTGAAATCTGATTCTAGAATGGATGTGAAAAAAAACACATCATTATGTTTAAATTAGACAATTAAGAATTAAAAATATTTTACAATAATTAATAAATTCTGAACAGATGGTAATCAACCACTGCACATGTGCTGTTCTTCCATATTAATCAATGTTCTTTAATTGAATATGAGGGAATTCTTGATCTAAGTCTATATAATTGCATTTAGGTACAAAGATAAGATGGTCACTCTTATTTTTTAAAGTCTCTATTATATAGCTTGGATTGAGAGCTTCCTCATATTCAACAAAAGAATGTTGACTAATATGACAGTACAGTGAAATAATTGTACAGAAAAGTAAATAAAAAATAGATATTAATCATTTCAATATATGTGAGGAATAGTCGTATTGAATAACTAATATTTAATAATAAATATTTTGAAAGGAATAGTCGTATTGAATAACTAATATTTAATAATAAATATTTTGAAAGTAACAGGAAAAGAAAACAAAATTAAAATAAAAAAAAGTATAGATTTTAATTTAAAGAAAAAAGAAAAAAAGAACAAATTCCAGTTTTAAACATTAATTAACAAAATTGCAGGAAACAAAACCATAGCAATGTTGCAAATATGATGGAAAACAAAAATGATGTACAAAATAAAAATTTTAGAGGCCCAGTTTTTTTAGTGCCCTACATAACACAGTTCAAACATGTTGCTAAAGGGTATGGGTTCACCTATATATGTGTTATAATAGTTCAAAAATTATGTTACATTTCTGGACTCATTCAAAGATCAAACATATTAATAAAACACCTATATATGCAAATTTAACTAGACACATACACAGAATATCAAATTAATGACTTTATAACAATTGTATAAATCTGGAGTTGGAAATTATAACTGATATCGAGTCAAAATACAAAAATGACTCTGGGAAAGAAAGAATCATAGAACAAATCTACAATGTGTTGAGAAATCTCCCAAAATCAAACAATAACTTCTGGACTGAAATATAAATAGAACTTGGAATTATATTAATAAGAAAAATATGGCTTGCTTGAAAGAGGGCAAAGGCAACTGGCTAGTGATATTAAAGAGGGAAGAGTTTAATGAAAAATTAAGCTAGCGAATTTGTAGCTTAAAAGTTATAGATATGAATGTGTTCAATCTGAAATATAAAAGAGACAAAATTCATTTTATTGATACTGAGGGAGCATCAAAGCAAAGTTTTTACAAGCTTGAAATATAGCAAAATTTATTGTCAGCTACCAAGTGCCTAGAATCTTTGCAAATATAAAGCTTCACAAAGAGAGCTTCCCACTTAGGCTTATAATTGACTTTGGAGGCACTTCTACAATGCCATAAAAACCATTGCATTCTGACTTATTGAAGACCTGAGTTTTGGACCATTTATGATAAAATTATTTTATGAATTTATCGATAAAATTAAAAACCTGAAAATAGATAACAACAATAAAATTGCCTCTTTAGATATGACAGAAATAAATATGCATCGTTGGTTCCTCGCAGAGTCAATAGACATGATAGACAAAATGTTGCAACCATCTAACTATAATATTCATAAAGTCTTTATAATGGAAACACTAAAATGAATTAGGAAGGGATTATAGCAACAACTAATAAACTTTATAAAATGAATAATGGATGGCTGATAGGGCTGATATTTGTTGGGATTATTTGCAGCTTATTTCTATCTAAAATTGAAAAATTAATTATACTGAAATTTAAATTACTGCAAAAAAATTTATATTCAAGATATTTCAACAACACTCTACTCTGTGCAGATGAAGAAATTATAACTCAAAATCAGCAAGAATTAGCATAGAAGATGGAGAAAGAAGATGAAAATCAAAATATAAAATTTCTAGATTTAAATACATAAAGACAGAATAATATTTTGAACTACAAAATGGCTCTAAAGCCCATGAATGATAGAGGAATCATCCATCCCAAATTGTTAACTTCTATGGCCCATAAATATGCAGGCCTGAAAGATTTTCTCCACAGAAATTTAAGATTATGCAAATTTGAAGCAGATTGGAAAAATAATATTGATGCATATACCAAAGCCCTAACAAATATGGGATATAACTTTCACAAAAATTAATGCCACAATAGAAAAGTTCTACAACAAAGTCAAGAACCTGGCACAATTCCTTTCTGATGAGAAAAAAATGCACTAGTCTCCCTTATGTGTGAAGGATCACACAGAAATTAAGGAACATATGTGCAGATAAATATAACATAAGTTTCCTGTTGCCTCCTTCATTATAGAAGCTGTTAAACAATTCTAAAAATAAATTAACTGGAGGGGGGAGTGCACATCAAGTAGTCTATCTGTGCAAAAATATAAATTGTTCAAATGCAGATTATGGGGAAACAAGGGCAAACCTGCCCACAAGACAGGCCCAACACAACTATTTATATAACAAGGGGAAAAGAAGCTTAGAATATTCTTCAATATTTTTGAAGCATGAGTTGTCGTCAGGTCACGAATTTGATCTCTCTAAAGCAGATATTGTATGCAGAGAGAGAGAGAGAGAGAGAGAGAGAGAGAGAGAGAGAGAGAGAGAGAGAGAGAGAGAGAGAGAGAGAGAGAGAGAGAGAGAGAGGGAGAGAGAGAGAGAGAGAGAGATGGCAGAAAAAGAAAATTTAAAGAAGCATGGGATATAGTCAAAGACATGTGCACATTAAATAAAAAAAGAGGCTAGCATCCCTCTATCTAAAAAAATTACTTCTCTAACAACTTGGATAAAAACAATAAATTTAATTTTATGCAAATCCAACAAACAATAAACAAACGTAGATAGTATTAAACTTTAGCTAAATTAATTCATAAAGCTAACTCAAAATATCGAAGTATCGAAAGCCCTAGAATAAAGAGATTTAAACCAATGTAAGCTTTTTCTGTTTAAATAATTATTAAGTTATACATAAAATTGAAGATATGCTCTTACAATTGAGTGAAAGAAAAACAGCTGTTCGTAAACATAAAGCCACTCAGCCGAAATGCTTCCATTGCTTGTGTCTCTAAATGAATCCTCAAGCAATAAGCCATGTGATCATTTATTTATTGCGGACTTTGAAAAGAAAGAGACTTTTAAATTCGAACTCTCTAAAATAAAATGTGTGATCATATAATAAGTTTGTTGGCAAGATCGTACAATGCTTCAGCAGCATTTAACAATTCATTTCAATTAGTGTGAAGTTTTCTTCGATTTATGTTATTAAACTAAAAATAAATCCTGCAATTTTAAGACAGAATTCACCGTTCTACCGTTGTATTAAACTGCTGTAATTGATTACTAAAGGGAGTAAAAAATTAGCAAAATTCTAGCAGTAAATCTTAATGTGGATATTCGTTTTTAAAAAAAAATTTTCAAGATTATAGGCAAAATAATTTTATTTAAAAAAATGTTTATAAAATGCATACTAACAAGTCATTACAATACATAACATAAACGAATTAAAAAATATATAAAAAATGTTTGCGTGATTATGAAGTTGAATATTCGTGCACTAATGATTCAGAATATAATTATTGTGTACGATACTTTGTGGACACAGTAGAGCAAGGGGTAGTGCTAAGTAAAAGGGAAGTTAAACAAATTTAACATTATAGTACTGTCAATTATTTTGTCCACAATATCCCAGCACTAATAATAACAACACCACATGATCACCATTACCTATGCTTACACATGCAAACTCTCCATACAGTAGTGCTACTTGGTGCAAGCCTTAGTAATCAATGGATGCAAGAATGTTTTTGCATAAAATCCATATCTAGTGCATACTCATCCAATATTCCAGACTAGTTTCTAGTTTGTAGCTTTTACAAAAGTTCTTATCTGATGAAAGCCACAAGTTAAAAACTAGTCTAAGAATATTAGATGAGTAGACACTAGATAGGGATTTTATGCTAAAGCATTCTTGCATTCATTGATTACTAAGGCATGCACTGGGTGCCACTACTGTATGAAGAGTTTGATACTGTACTAATAACAAAGGGAAAAAAAAACTTCTAAAGTAAAGTATGGACCTATATATATTAGATTAAGGAATAATGAAAAGGATGACATTAATAAGAGTAATCTGCATGAAAAAAATAAATATGCTGTTATATGTGATAACAATAATTTATGCACTGCATTGTTTGAGTTTAGATTCTAGACATCAAGATTCATTGATCACAATTCTGTCATAACCTGGGATAGAATTTCATATGAACTCTCAATCAACAAACAAACCATGTGATTATTTTGATGATTCAGTGTAAGGTCAAGTGGCAGACTCTGGAGGTCAAGGTCATATAGAATTAAACATTTTAACAATTTCTATTTCTAAGGAGGTAGTCATGTGATGTTTATTGGCTTAATTTCTATTTCTATTGTTTCAGCAATAACTTATGGACACAATGACTAACTTAAATTTGTGTAATTTTATTATCCTTTCTTCAGTCACCAAATAGTCATATTATTTCTACTACTTTAACAAATTTAATATTCAATTGGATTTTAATAAGTAAGCACAACCTTTACTCAAATCCTAATTGAGTTTTTTTTTTTGAATGGAGACTTTTTAATTGACATACTTTTTCTGCGACATTTTATTATTTTTATTTCAAAAAGGCTGCATGCAGCAGTGAAAGTTTCTATCTAATTTTATATCAATTGTCAATATTTTAGAAACTGACATTAATTCATTAATTTTTTTAAACTGTTTTTAAACAAAAACAATTTTCAAGTTACTTGCACATAGTAATAATATTTGTGTGAAAGTCTGTGATGGTGGCACTTTACTCAAAAGTATATGTTGGATAATTTCCAATTATCTAGTTTGTTTTACCATCAAGTATTACATGATCACCAATCTTTATGCTGACAAAACTGTTTTTCACAGAGGCAAAACTTTCCATACAATAGTGCCACTCAGTGCAAGCCAGAGTAATCAAGTGCAGGAATGTTTGTGCATATAATCCCTATCTAGTGCCAACTCAACCAATATCATCAGACTAATTTCTAGCTTGTGGCTTTCATTAGTGAGGAGTCTTTCATCAATAAGGAATTCCTCATGGATGAAAGCCAAAAGCTAGAAACTAGTCTGGGGATATTGTATGAGTAGGCTCTAGATAGGGATTTTATGCACAAACTTTCCTGCATCCACTGACTACTCTGACTTGCACTGAGTGGCACTACTATATGAAGAGTTTTGCCTCTAGTTTAGTTTTATTAAATATTTTTAGAAAAATTCAAACTTTGCTTATACTTTTCCAAATTTCATTCAATTGTTAATAATAGCATACAGATTAGTATTTAACACAATATTTTGAATAGTATTATTTTTTTATGCTATTCATGCTTTTATGACCAATGATAGTACTGGCATTGAAATTGAATCTGTGTCCTTCAGTTGTACAAATATTGAATTTAATGTGATGCTTTAACCAACCAGGTTAACCTATCACTTTTATCTCAATATTAATAATTATTTGTAGACAAATATAAGACACATCTTTTTTATTCTAAGTGGCAAAATATTGGCATTCAAATATTTAACCTCCGAACTTGCTTTTTTAGAATATCATTATTTTCTTTAGAAAATATCTCTGGCTTATTTATCTTTGCTACCATTTACTTCATTTTCTTGAAGCCCATTTTCCTTTAGAATTTATTCTAAAAGTCAGGTTAATTATTCCCTTCAGCTTTTGGAAATGATCATTACAAAATATCTGAAATCTTTTTCTGAGGCAATTGTTATCAACTATTTTTAAATATAGGGAATTTGAACACAGACTTTCAAGCATCCTTCAACTATCCACACTATCTCATATCACCAATACCCAAGACCACACACATGTAGGAAAGATGAATAATCACTAATATATGTATTTCATGCTGAACCAGCACTCATCAGTTGGTCCAGATTATCATCTTCCATATATATAATCAGTGCTCAGTTTATATTAAGATAGCAAATCTTTATACTTTAATGGACAGGCTTCTCCAACCTCCAACTCTTCAGCCATCCATACCATTGAAAATCTGATGATGGAATACCCAAATCGCATGCTGATACCAATATCATTGTCATGCCCATGTTATTTTTAAATAGTACATCATATTTTTCTATTTATTTACAAGTTCTAATATATCACTTTTATAGAAAGTTTATAATTAAAAACCTCTTATAACAAAAGGTATATTTGTTAATTACAAT
Organism: Epiperipatus broadwayi; assembly: GCA_028023455.1. NCBI lineage: Eukaryota > Metazoa > Onychophora > Udeonychophora > Euonychophora > Peripatidae > Epiperipatus > Epiperipatus broadwayi. The sequence goes on along the minus strand of JAQFVV010012403.1, from coordinate 8,968,992 downwards.
ATATTTTATATATTGCACTTATTTATAAACATTTCAGATGGGTTCATTCAGGTTACTTTTAAGTGAATTTTAATGTGAAATTTTTACATTTGAAAATGTTTTATTCTTATTAATTTTTCTATATTTAATCTAATACCCAAAGCCACTTCATCTCTTAAAAAAGTAGTAGTAGTTCAATATCCAGCTTTATGAACATATGGCATTCTTATAAGCACATCCATCAAATTATCCTTACCCTTACAAAATAGCATAAGCAGAGGTCTGTGTCCAAAAATTAAAAAATATTATATTTTTATTTTTCACTTTATGATATTTGAGATGTCACTTCTGTTTCAATATGACATCTCATATCATCTCTTTTATGTAATAAACTAGAGAAAATTCAGGGATCAGCTCTTGACACTCCTATTTTTGCAGCCATATGGAGCTCATATGTGATAATAGGTTGGAATATTTCCATTACCTATCATTAAATGTTGAATGTCTAGAAATTTTAAACTTTAAATTTTCTAGTCATTCAACATTTAATTGCTAGGTAATGGAAATAGTCCAACATATTATCATATCTGAAATACCATCACCACAAACCTTCAGGCAAATACATGGAGCTTAGAGTCACTTTCACCAACACTGTAATTACTGAATTCTATAATGGTTTAAACTATTTTTCTGTTAATTGTAATTTTTTTTCTTATGTGTATCATAATTTATTTGTTAGTAATTAAGAGTAAAGTAATTAAAAGAGAAATGATTATTTATAATGGTTAGGTAAAATATATATTTTATTTATTTATTTAATGGTGTATATGAATATGTGTATAAAATATATTAATTGTATAAGTATATATTTGGATATTGTAGGTCTGATGATGATGATGACAAAACAGTCAAAATTGTTATAAAGTTTTGATATAAAAAGTAATATTGTTAAAGTGTTAAAGAAAGTTGTAAATGGTATGATATACTGTATAACTTGGATATGATCATTGTTATCATAAATAAAGTTAACATTAAAACTACACAGAGGCTAAACTTTCTATGCAGTAGCACCACCAGTGCAAGCCAGAGTAATCAATGGATGCAAGAAGGTTTGTGCATAAAATCCCTATTTAGTGTCTACTCATCCAATATCCCCAGACTAGTTTCTAGCTTGTGGCTTTCATCAGTGAGAAGTCTTGAATCTGTCAGCACTGCACATAGATCTTAAGTTCTAATGGAATCATTCAGCAGTCACTTTTTACCTTATTAGCTAACTATAAAGCTTTGAGTGCAAAATTGTGATCATGTGATGTTTAGTGGTTTAACACATTAAAACTAGTAATAGTAGTAGTAGTAATAGACTAGAGATGAATTTTGTGATGAATTTGTAAACCAATCTGTGAATCATAATTACATTCACATATATAACATGCCGATCTATTATTCTATTTATTTGTTATTTTGTGATTGCTGGTTTTTAGCTTTTTATGCAACAAACTTTCTCCTGAATTGTTTCAACACAGTGATTAATAGTTTTTCCCAATGTATTCTGTTTTCCATTATATCTTTACCATAAATACAAAAAATATTTCACTTCTTTAGAATGTTTTTGAGATATAATGTTTATAACATAAACAGGGTCTACCAGTCCCATGAAAACTTCATGCTCAAGTTTACCATAAAATCTTTCTAGGACATTTCATGTTAGTCACTCATTTAACATATCCAAATCAATAAAGATGTGATTTTATTATAGGATTTTATAGCATCACATTCATCAAATTGAAGAACATATTGATTGATCTTATGATGTTGCTATCATACTTTTAAAACTTTACAGAGTGGCTTTAATTGAAACTTTTCTAATATCTTTACATTATATTAGTAGAGTGTTGAAGTATCATTTCCATATAATAAATTAGGCAAAATGACAACTTTATATACAGTTAACCTTTTCAGTAGTTATTTTATTATGATGAAAAATCCTATCTTTTAACTTGTTTAAAGCAACAGAAAATCAAAGTTTGTGACATCTAAATAACCAAATCCACTTTTTTAATTAGTAAGTTATCAAAATATTTAAAATTAGTTTACATTCTCAATCTAATAACCACCCAAGCTAAAAGTTGTTGAAGATGTTTTCTATCTTTGGTTAATAAGGAACTTGGAATTTTTTTAATATTAATGACTAAGCCAAAGTCTTTATATGTTGCATTTAAAACATTAAATACATTCTGTAAATTGTCTTTTGAATTGGGAAGAATAACATACTCATCAGCAGCTATAAATCCACAATCCAAAAAAGATGATCTTGTTTTTGCATTAATGAGTTCAAATTAAAAACTCCATCATCAAATTTGTATAATTCTTGAATTATTAAATTGCCTACAAACAGTTTCAAAGACCACTATCATAAAAATTGAACACGATGTCAGAGCAAGTACACATTCTCGTTTAACATGTTTTTATTTCAAAAGTCTCAACTTTTACAACTGTAATAACAACACTTCCTCTTATTCCATCATGCTGAAGCTGTATAATGTAAATACATTTTGGTGGACAATCAACTTAATTTAAACCATACCATAGACCTGTTCTATTAACTGAATCAAATTCTTTGACAAACTCGATAAAACCAATATATTTTTCTTGCAATAAAAAGCATATCCATAATGCTCAATTCCATAAAATTATACCAAGTCTCTAACAATTATTTATCTATGACTGGAAATTATTTTTTAATAAATCTTTGAGAATACTGTTTTTTGTAGTTGATACTAATGATATTCCATGATTACTCTTGTCCTTTATTTTTAATATCTGGAATAATAGGAACATGCTTAAGATCAATCAGTCAGTACAACTTTAAGAGTTTGTCCATTTCTAAAAAAGTTTCAATATTTTTGAAGCTAATATGGTCGTCATATTTTAAAACTTCTCTGAGTATCTCATCAAGATTTGCAACTCTATTTTTAAAATTACAAATAGCTATTATTATTGAAAAAATGACCAAAATATTTATTTAAACTGTTTAAAATTCTCTTCTTATTCATCATCATCATCAACCATTATCAATCCACTGCAGGATGAAGGTCTCTCCAAGTTCAATCCATCTTTTCCTATCTTTAGCTTCTCTTCTCCACATCACTCCTGCACACTTTCTTATTTCATCCATCCATCTCACATGTGGTCTATTTCTGGGTCTTTTACAATCTCTTGGAATCCAGTTTAAAATTTCAATTGTCCATCTGTTACCATCTCTTCTAACAACATGTCCAGCCCAACTCCACTTCAGTCTTTTAATTTTTTCAATGAGGTCGGTAACACCTGTTTGTTTTCTTACCCATATTATTATTATAAGAGAATATTATTGATGCATTTAATAAATTGTAATAATGTTTTATGATTACATTGGTAACCTAATTATGTAATTATTAAAAATGAAAAGTAAGTCTATTTATATATTCATTTTTTACAGAAATGTTTTATTTTTCAATAAAAAAGAATATTTTCTTCTAAATATTGTTACTATAAAAATTATAATCATGGGAAACACTGCTGTCTACAAAATGAGGTCATTCACCTGATTGGTATTATATTTAGCAATATCATAAAAATTATGAAAAAATTGTAAACTTTTAAGGCATAATTTAATAGATTTAGTAGTTATTAAAAAAAATTCATTTAGATTTGTAAATCAAATTTGAAACAAGAAAGATTTTGTTCATTTTATAAATTGAATCAACTCTACCTAAAATTTGATGATGTGATTACATTTTGTTTTGACTAAATATATTTTTAAAAATAATTACAGAAATCAAATGTGATTTTTTAAAATTTATTTAATTTCTAAACAAAAACATCTATTGAATGAGGTCAAATTTATTATATTCTGGTAAATAATAATGGTTTTATAACAAAATGAAAGTTGAAAGCTTAAATCTATTAAATCTAGTGAGAACAAAGAAAGCTGTCAGAAAAATAGTGAAAATCGGTAGGGTTAATTTAGAATTTATTATTCAGTTTTATTTCTATCAATATAAAATAATTAAATCGGAAGTCGAACTCCGATAATGCGCTATTACTTTAAATATTATAAATCTCTGCACACTCACACATCAGTAAAAGTTTTAAAAACTTCAGTAAATCACTTAAATTTAGAGTGCAGTTCTATATATATTTACCAACTTTCAATGACCATGCTAAATCAGGGTTTGAGTCTATTGGGTGTCCGATGTTATAATCAAATTTTGAATTGTACAAATCTAGTTAACCTATGCAGGAGAAAGACAATGTCTCATTTTTAACCAACCACGATCAGACTAATATGACTTACAAATGTAAATCTATTATTATAAGTCACTCTAAAAGTAAGTTATTCACTTAAGTTTTTTAAACCCTTACTGACATGTGAGTGTGCAGAGATTTATAATATTTAAAGTAATAGTGCATTATCAGAGTTCGACTTCCAATTTAATTATTTCAAATTTTTAGTGCTTTATAATAATAAATTATATTTATAAATCGAATTACTCTGATCGTGGTTGGTTAAAAATGAGACATTGTCTTTATCCTGCAATAGGTTAACTAGATTTGTACAATTCAAAATTTGATTATAACATCAGGCACACAATAGACTCAAGCCCTGATTTAGTATGGTCAGTGAAAGTTGGTGTATATATAGAAATCCACTCTAAACCTAAATGATTCACTTAATTTTCTAAACTCTTACTGACATGTGAGAGCTCGGAAATTTATAATATTTAAAGTAATAGTGTATTATCGGATTTCTACTTCCGATTTAATTATTACAAATTTTCAGTTTTATAATAATAGTTTTACCAATATAGAAAATTATGATGTAAAAATAGATCAAAGTACAATAAAAAAAAAAAGGATACTTTTATTTTATATAGAAAGTTTAAAATTTTAAAATTATTATAAATATTTTGAAATAATAAAAAAAAATATTTTTTAAGTAAGCTGTATTTGTTAGTTATGTTAAACAATCCATTTTGTTTAATAATTTATAAATATAAATTATTGAACAAAAATATTAAAACTCATGACATGATTGTACAACCTAGATACTAACAATAATTATAATAATAGTAAAGATTTTTTAGACAGTTATTTTCACACTTTTGAATATAAAAATAATTTAATATATATATTTGTTTGGCGTTTTACTCTTTTCTTTTTAAATTATTTTTTTTCTATTATTTTTAGAAAATGAGATTCAGAATTTCCAAACGAATTTTTTATATTCTTATATTGCTTTTTTAACTTTTAAAAAAATCAAATAATATAAAATTATTATTCCAGAAGGATTCAGAAAAAAATTCATCAAAGATCTCATTACTTCTGTTTACCTTTTCTCTTACCCCCTCCTCCCCATTACTTTTTTTTTTTTTTAATAAAATAAAAAATTCACTCAACTTTCTACTTTTTTTTTTTTGAGAGGGAAATTAAATAATAATAAAATTTAAATATTTGCAGCTCAACTCATAACAAATTAGATGCAATGATTTTTGATAATATACTTTAAATGCTTTATAAAAATCTTAAAAATTACAACAAAATAAATTCCCTTATAACCTGTATCCCCCCCCCCCCGAAAAGCTGTCAGTAGATACCTACACCCAAATAAATATAAAGAGATGGGAAATGTATGTAATTATTGACAATTTTGTAGAGAACCTTTTTACTTTATGTATACGTTAAATGCTGCGTTTATTAATATATATATACACACAACGAGTCTTATAAAACATACTTAAGCCTGAAATCATATAAATATCTCTTTATAAAATTTCTAAGTTGTTATTGCAAGACTGGTAGAATACAACATGTTTTCTGCATTTTGTGATTTGCCTAAAGTAAACCCTTTGAATAATTCTGCAATAGTAGTTTCATTATACGGTATATTGGGAAACTATAACAATTAAAAAAAAAAGACTTGTGGCTGTAAGAATATAGATTGAATAATCATGAACTATATGGTTTGGTTTGTCATTAACAATTTTAGTCATGAATGATTGAATTCCATTTCTGAAAAATAAAAATATAACCATATGGTTAATTGCTTGATGCGATGCGATATGGCTTCTTCTTTATAGAAGTCAGTGATCTCTAAGCCACTATGCCCAGAGAAACTTGTTAGTCACCTTCTCTTTCCATTCCCCAACCTAAGTTTTTCCAATATTCTTCTCTATCCTGCTCCACTCCATTTCCATAACATCATCTTTGTCTACTTTATGGCCTTTATATCTAGATCCTTGAGTAAACCATGAAATTTGAAACCCCTAGCGGCAGACTGAGCATTTAACAGTTCATTTAGCTAGTCAGAACTAAGTATTTTCTTAATACCATACTGCTTTTGCTGCACTAAAATATGCAAAGTCTTAGAAACAAATAATCATAGTGTATATGAATGATTTTTAGATGAGTCTTCAATAATACTTAGAAAAATTAAATCCAATTGGCATTTCTGGTCGATCTGGAAATGAAAATGAGATCTTGCAAGAATCTTATTTCCTGCATCATTTTTTTTTTTTTTTTATGTTGAAGATTCAGGAATGAGATTTTCATTTCAGTTCTATTAGTAAGAAAAGTGTGTCTTAAGTGCTTAATAGTTTTATATATATATTTTTGGCAACCAAACAGCTTATCTTATAATAATATTAGGTAGAAAAATAGATATATGAATGAGGAAGTTGACTTATGTGATATTGACCTTATCCAGAAGTTTAGTATGAACATTTTTGTTTGTAAAAAAAGAGTCAAGTATTGGTGGCCTAGTGGTTAACATAACTGCCTTTCGCCCAGGTTCCTCCCGATCAACGCATTTCACATATGAAAAAAAAAACATTTTTTTTTTTTTGCAAAAAGGAGACAAATATTCGAAAATGGACTATACAATGGTTAAAAAAGTTTGCTGCAAGCAAATATTTTATATTTAAATTTACTTTGATAGATGAAAAAAATAAGATTAAGATTTAAGATTACGTTTAAATTTAAGTTAAGTTTGTGTTTTAGTTTATTTTTAAAGTATCTGCTTAGAAATGTTTCCCTATTATTTAAATAGAAAGTTCTACTGCATTTGTGTGATTAAAAATAAGGCTGTAATCTTAAAAAAAAAAAAGATTTCTAAATTTTCTATATTCTAATTAAGATATATTTCTTTTTTTGGGAAAGCCAATGTAATATCATCAGCATAAATAAAAAAATTTGTTATCTGCTTCTATAAGTCCAGCTATGGGTGCATTAAATAAAGTAGAAAATTAAACTCTGAGTGCTTGTAAAATTTTGTATTTGCTACAAATAGTATGTACGTTATCATCTAGTCAATTAAATATTTCTGAAGTAACGAAATGCCATCCAGTGCAAGCTTTAATATGAATGGATGCAAGAAGATTTGCACATAAAATCCCTATCTAGTGTCTATTCATTCATTATTTCCAGACTAGTTTCTAGTTTGTGACTTTCATCAGTGAGAAGTCTTGGATCTGAAAGCACTGCACTTAGATTTTAGGATCTGATGCAACCCTCCAGCAACCATCTTTCATCTTATTAGCTAATTATAAAACTTTGAGTCCAAAATGAAAACAATAATATTTTCAATTCAAGCTCATCAGTTTGTATAGTCATATAGATCTGAACTCAGTTCAGCATCCTTACTTTTTGATGTCTTTGGTCACCATAATCCTATTGGTCAGGATTGGTATTAAACACTAAACATCACATAATCACCATTATGCTTACAAAAGCTGTTTACACAGAGGCAAAACTCTCCATACAATAGCACCACTCAGTGCAAGCCAGAGTAATCAATGGATGCAAAGAGTTTGTGCATAACATTCCTATCTAGTGTTTAATCATTCAACATCCCATACTAGTTTTTAGCTTATGGATTTCATCGGTGAGGAGCCTTGGATCTGAAATAATTACACCTAGATCTTGCATCTATTGATTACTAAGGCTTGCACAGGGTGGCACTATTGTTTGAAGATTTTGCTACTGTTTTAACATCTTGTCTATGCATAGGAATGATGATTATGTGATGTTTCATGATTAAATATTTCTGATTATTTACATTTTCCTAAAAAAAATTAATGATTTTTCTACATTAGACTGTTTTCAAAATCATAAGTAAAGCTTTTATTGATAAAGATATTTCATTATTCTTTAGTATATTTTGAAAACTTTTTTAAGAAAGAAAGGTTAAAGATAAACCAGCTTTACCCTTATCTAAATGCAGCAGGATCTAAAAATATATAATTCTCATCAACTGCTATAATTTCTGTTAAAAATTATTATTTCAAAGAATTTTTAAAAAACACATAATAATGATATAAGATAATAATTTCTACAGTCGTTTAGATTATTAATTTTTAAAAATCCATTATAGTTTCTCATTATTGAGTATTAAACTCTAGAAATACATTATATTCTAGGGTGTTTATTGCTTAAGACAATCTTTAGATAGTTCCACTTTATTGATATCTACTGATTTTTATCCACTATATACTACAACAGGGACTCTCAACTTTTTTTAACCATCACTTTCTTTAAAGATTATTAGACAGAATTTTTTGTAATCATACCTATGATATTTTAAACATACTTCAGATTTTTTTCTCAGTTTTTTTATTAGTTTTAGAAGAAATTTTATTAAGGAAAATATATATCTGCAGTTTAAAGGAATATATATTATCATCATCATCAACCATTATCAATCCACTGCAGGATGAAAGTCTCTCCAAGTTCAATCCATCTTTTCCAATCTTTAGCTTCTCTTCTCCACATCACCCCTGCACACTTTCTTATTTCATCCATACATCTCATATGTGGTCTCTTTCTGGGTCTTTTACAATCTCTTGGAATCCATTTTAAGATTTTAATTGTCCATCTATTATCATCTCTTCTAGTAATATGTCCAGCCCAACTCCACTTCAGTTTTTTAATTTTTTCAATAAGGTCAGTAACACCTGTTTGTTCTCTTATCCATATATTACTCCCAACATGCATCTTTCCATACTTCTTTCAGTGGTCTGAAGTCTCTGTATTGCTCTTCTATTAAGTGTCCAAGTCTCAGATCCATAAGTAAGAACTGGTAAAACACATTTATTAAAAACCTTCCTTTTCAAACACATAGGCATATTTCCTTTTAGTATCAAGTTATTTCTACCAAAAGCACTCCAACCAAGTTTAATTCTATGATTAATTTCATCCATTATGTTTCCATCTGTATTAATAATCTGACCAAGGTATTTGTAACTGTTAACTTCTTCTAACTCATCATAATCAATCTTTATTTTCATATTTTGAGAAAATCCATTAAACATTACTTTAGTCTTTTTAACATTTATCTTTAGTCCTACTTTCCTACTTTCATCTGATAACTTCTGCAACATTTCCTGCAGCTCTAAAGCATTATTTGCAAAAACAACTACATCATCTGCAAAATCTAAATGACTTAAATAATCTCCATTTACTTTCACTCCTTTAGCTTCCCATTTTAATCCACAAAATACTTCTTGCAGCACTGCTGTAAAAAATTTTGGAGATATGGAGTCACCCTGTCTTACACCCTTCTCAATGTTGACTTTCCTAGTATCATTATGTAATCTAATTGTTGCTGTTGCATTTTTATAAATATTCTTTAAAATATGACAATATCCTGGATCTATACCTTGATGATCCAATGCTTTAATCACTGAAGAAATGTTTATAGAATCAAATGCCTTTTCATAATCTACAAATCCAAAGCATAATGGCAACTCATATTCATTTGTCCTTTCTATAACTTCTCTCAATACCTGGATATGATCTACTGTACTAAAACCACTTTTAAATCCAGCTTGTTCTCTTGGTTGGTGGAAATCCAATGTTCTCTGTAGACGAGTTGTAATTATCTTGGTAAAAATTTTGTATAAAACTGATAAAAGGCTGATAGGTCTGTAATTTCTAATATCTTCTTTATCACCCTTTTTAAATATTAATATTAATACTGCATTCTTCCAATCATCTGGTACATCTTTATCATTTAGACATTTGGTATATAACTTTGCTAAAAAAAATTCTATTTCTTCACCTGCTTCTTTTAATATATCAATTATAATTCCATCATTACCTGGAGCCTTTCCTTTCTTCATACATTTAATTGCATGTCTCACTTCTTCATTTAAAATTCTAGGCAATTTGGAAGATGTAATAGATATAGGAGGTACTTGTTCTTTATTACTATATAATTCTTGATAAAAGTCTTCTACCCATTTCATGATGTCATCTCTTTTTTTAGTAATAATTCCATCTTTTTTTCTTATTGCAGATATAAATTTCCTACCAATACCAAAATGTTGTTTTACACTCTTGAGACTTTATTATTCTCTTCTACAGCTTTCCTTGCTAGTTCACATTTATACTTTCTTATATCATTTTCAACACTCTTTTCCGCACCATTTTACAAAATTCGAGATATTCAATCATTTTTAATGCATGGAGTTCAGTATATCTTCATATTCCTTCTTTTCTTCATAAATTCTCTAGTCTCAGTAGAAATTTTATTGGTCAATTGCTGCTTTTTTCTACCAGCTATCTTTGTTGCAGTTTTTAAAAGTGTATCAGTTATTTTCATATTAATTTCATTCAAATCTGAATCATGTTCAAAATCTACTAATACTTGAAACCGATTTGTAAGTTCTAATTTAAATTCATTAGAATGTTTCTGAAGATTAGGAATATCAACTGTAAATATTGTTTTTCTTAATAATTTTTGTCTCTCTAGTTTTGCATTAACATGTATCTCACATCTTACTAATCGATGATCACTTCCTGTGTTAAATTTATTAAGAACATTACAATCTTGAAATATGTATTTTCTGTTAGTCAAAATATAATCCAATTCTGCTGTACCTTCATTTGGATGCTTCCATGTCCATTTTCTTTTAACATTTTTCTCAAAAATAGAATTCATAATATAAAGTTTTTTTTTTCTGCAAACTCCACAAGTCTATGTCCTCTCTCATTTCTATTACCATAACCAAAATTACCTACAGCACTTTCATCTTTCATTTGTTTACCAATTCTAGCATTAAAGTCTCCCATAACAATTTTAAAATGTTGTTTACTCTGATCAAAAGCCTTTTGTACATCCATATAAAAATCTTCTACTACTTCATCACTATGAGAACTTGTTGGGGCATAAACCTGAATTATCTGCATTTGATATCTGCTATTAAGTTGTATAACTAATCTTGCTACTCTGTCCGATACACCATCAATCTCCACAATGATGTTCTTCCACTTTTTATTTATAATGAATCCTACTTTGTGCCTTTATAATAGAGTACATGTCCACTTTTTAAATCAATTGTCTCTTCACCTTTTCTTCTAACTTCACAAAGTCCAATAATGTCCCATTTAATATAAGACAGTTCTTCTTCTAATTCTTGCAATCTTCCTTCACTTGAAAGTGATCTGCAGTTGTAAGTACCTAAATAAAAAGTCATCATCAAATGGCAGCCTGGGTCTGCAATCAGGGGATTCTTAGCCCCCTCCACCTTCGGCCACCAACCGTTGCCTTGGTTGGTGACTTTACAGCCTCCTGGGAATAAGAGCCATGATTTATTTTTGTCTGTCATAATTGTATATATTGGAAAAATATTTATCATTTATACAAACATTCATTCTGCCTTCTCAGGCAACTGAGAAGAAAGACCAGGGTGTTTCTTGATCTTAAACATAGAGATAAAAAGCCATTAAACTCACCACATTGGCTAATGCATGTTGGTGAGCAGTCCATCCATATTCATATAATATATGAATAATCATATAGTAATAACAGCTGCAACGACAAAAACGTATGGAGCAGACATTAGGAATTTGCCCTGCTTGGTTCCTTTAAGGCCTCCAACAGGAATCAAAGGGTCTTTTTTCAGTTAATAGCAAACTCCTTTCTGCAGCCTATATATATAATTAAGATTATCTCAAATCCAAAACTCAACCAAACTAGCCAAGAAAAGAAAATCAAAAACACAACCAATGGTTTCACTGCTACAAGCAGACTTCTCAAGTGTAAAGAACTACAAAACAACACCGTATGTATATTAAACATTATCCACAAATCCATTTACTTCCCACCCAGCCTCAATATTAAAAGAACTTTTAAATAAGTTAATTGTTTCAGAATAATAAAATTTCAATAATAAAGATTCTTTAATTCTTTTTTTTAATTTTATTTCTCTCAAAGAAGACAACTTCATCAAAATTAATAGTGTGGCCTGTATCTTTTTCATGGATATATAAAGCAGAACTAAGATATTTATTTCTAACTTTTTTTTTAATAGAAAGTAATTGGATATTTGGTAGTTTAGATATTGAGAATATGTATCAGTCTGTTAATAGATTAAGCAGTATTGGTGTTATATCTGTGTTGGTTAAGCAAGAATCTTTGTCAAAAAATAAAATTAAAGTAATTAAAGATTTGCTTTTATTATTAGAGGATTCTATGTATTTTACTTATAATGGTAATTTTTATCAAATTAAGGAAGGGTGAATAATAGGTTATACTATTTCTCCTGTAATTTGTTCAGTTTATATTAATTATTTGGAAGAGGAAATTATTATTAAAAAGAATTGTGTATATTTAAAGTTATTTGTTAGATATGTGGATGATTGCTCATTTAAAATTAAGACTGATAAATTGAATGAATTGGTAAATGAGTTTAATTGTTTTGATCCTTCTATAAGATATGTGGCAGAATGAGGGGAGTTAGATTTTGTTAAGTTAAAATTTTTAGATCTTTTGGTGATTAGAAATGTAAAGACTAATTGTTTAGTATGTAGTCATTTTGTTAAAAGTATAAGAATTAAGATCTATAATTAAACATGATAGCTATCAGTTTGTATCTCATAAAGTAGCTGGTTTAAGAAATTATTGTTATAGGAATAAAAGATTAAATATAGCTGTCTTCCAAGAAGCTGATCCGGCTTCACTTCCTGGTCAATGCTTTGTTTCAGAAAGATCAATTTTATAAAGATTATTTGAATGTTTGCTACTCTGATAAATTTGTTAAAAGTATTTTATTTGATAGAAATATTTGTAAGGATGTAAAGGATAAAGAAAAATATGAGTTTATTTCTTTGCCATTTAAATTGTCTTCTTATAAAATTGTATGTAAGAATAGTAATTTGTTTGGAAATAAGAAAATTGCTTGGAAAAGGGTATTACTTTGAATAATTTATTAAATAATACAAAGAAAATTTTTGATGGGAAGACTATTCCTGGTATAATGTATATTATCTCTTGCCTTTGTAAGAATGTTTATATAGGTCAGAGTAGTTTGAGCTTAAATGAAAGAATAAAGGTACATAAAAGTAGGGTTAGAAATAATGATATTTATTAAATAGCTACTGTACATCACTTGGTGGCATTGTTTTTATGTAAAAACAATAATACTGCTTTCACAACCGAACATATGATTAATACAGCACTATAATCATAGTAGCCATTTAAGTGGCCATGTGATGCAGTTTACATGGTTGAAACTATGACACTACCAATCAGTAAGCCGTTTATTCTGCCATGTCTGAACCTATGGCTAATATACATTACAATCGTAATAGCCATTTCAATTGTTCTGTGAGATGGTGTCACTTTCTATGCATATGCATAGAAATGTTCCACCCAACTTTGTGTGGCTTTCTATGTGTATGCTTAGTAATGGTACTTTGCTACCATTTAATCTGAGGCTGTGTGTACTGGAATGTCTTAGAACTGTTGAAATGTTGTTCTAAATGGTTTTCCCTAGACCCCAACTGACATAGTATTACCAACTACTAATTCTCTATGCAGTGTGGAAGGGTTTTAAATTTAGAAATGGCTCTGCCACAGCATGATTGCAGGTGTTCATGAAAAAGTTCTGTTTTGGCCATGACTCGTATGAGAAAAACAAAATGGCTGAAGGCAATAGCATAATTATTCAACTGTGGGATGTCCCAAACACAGAAGCTTATGCAGTTGCCTTTCTTCAGGCTCAAAACATCCTGCTACATGTCAATCAATGTTTATGTGGTAAAGCTATGATTCTTAATAGACGAACTTGGCAGTTTGTGTGCTCTCTAGTCTCCAAAGTCATTTCTGGCTGTTTGTACTTTAAATTGTTGTAGGTAGTCAAATGTTGTTCAAAAATGTTAGACTTTACACTTTTCAGCCAAAAAAGTTTTCTTATTAATTATAGTCATATGTCATTAATAAATTTATTTTTTCAATGAATCTATTTTGTCGTAATTAATTTGTAAGGCAATCAATTCCAAAGTTTTTTGTTTGTTTTGAAGTTGTTCATTTTGTTTTTCTTTAAAGCTTTAATTTACTATTACAACCAGACTGTCAGTGTTGAAGGGTAGGGGGTAGAGGAAAATAGGCTTGCCTAAAACAGAAAAAACAGTCTTTGATTCTTTATTGTAAATATAAAAAAAAGTGACCCTTTTTTGGGTAATTACTGTAATAAGAAGATAAAAAGAAAAGGTGAAAGCAGGAAAATAAAAAAGCCAAGTCTGATTAATTACTGGAAAAAAATCCATTCTTTAGATTACATTTGTTGTACTATTATTAAAATAAAATAAAAGTCATTTCTGCTTAATTACTATAAAATAAAATACCCTTTTTTGAACACATTACAAGTACACTGTAAACTAACTTACTGCTATTATCAAAAAAGGTGTATTATTAAAAAGAAAACACATCCCTTTTTGTTAAAAAGAAAAAAAAAGCTTTTTTTAAAATGTAATATAATTATTAAAAAAGCAGCCATGTAAGATAATTAAAAAAATAATTACAAAAAAAAAAAATGAAATAAGAATAAGGTACTTTTTAAAGAAAAATAGACGCATTTTTAAAAAAAAACATTACTTTTTTTTTTAAAAAAAGGCACTTTAAAAAAAAAAAAAAAAGAATAACGTACATTTTTTTTTTTTAAAAAAAAGCTGTATTAAAAAATAATGTAAATTTTTAAGAGTCGATAAATCCAGGAATGTTATATTGCTATGTTTTTGCATAGAAACAGTGCCACCAAGCAATGTACAATGGCTATTTAACAAGTACAGAAATGAATATCTTAGTTCTGCTTTGTATGTCCATGAAAAAAAAGACAGGCCACACTTAATATACAATATGTTTAAATTTTGTAGATCTGGCAAAGACTGCTAGGAATAGTCAAAACTGTAAAGAATAATAAATATATTTTGCTTTAAAGTGTAAGATGAGTGAAATGTTATTAAATGTTATATAAAAAAAAGCAAAATAAAAAAGGAAAGAGGAAGACAAAGTATTGAAGATTATACTGTCTATAATAAACTTAATGTAATTATAAGGGACTTGAATTTAGACTTTCAAACGTCTTACATCTATCCAATTCATCTTATACAACTGATACCCATGACCACATACATGTGAAAAAGCTAAATGATTTCCAATGTTACATATTTCATGCTGAATCAGCATTCATCAGTTAGTCCAGATCATAATCTCCCATGCATATATACAATCAGTGCTTGCTGTTTTAATATAAACTGAGCTATGATTGTATATATGTGTGGGAGATTGTGATATGGATTTACTGACGGATGCTGACTCAGCACAAAATATGTATATTGGAGATCATTTATTTTTTCCTCATGTATGTGGTCATGTATACTAGTTGTATAAGATGGATAGGATAGATATAGGAATTTGAATGTCTGAATTCTAGTACTTTATATATATATATATATTCTAACCTCCCCCCACGCATTCTCACCCCAAAATATATTGTTTATTACGAATATTACGGGTTCTAGCTCAGTTAACAAATAAATAAATGAAATATTCAGCATTAATTAAAATGATTACTAGCTCTAATTTTAAAATACAAATACGGTTCAATTTTAAAATGAATTAACAAATATTTACTATTTTCATGAGACATGGAGTGACAATACAGGGAACGAGATAGACTACATTGAGCCATTATCCACACGATACTACCTCAATGGCATAAGAACACTATTCCCCCTTTTTACTATACCAAATAACTAACTCATAGTATTCTTACGACTTTCTGAGCTCTATTCACTACGATTAAAATAATAATCATATCTTAATCTTCTTTATAACAAGAATCTAGCTCAATTAAATAAAATGAAGTAAAATAAAATAAAATCTCAGGTTCATAAATTGTATTCTAACTGATTTAAAATTACGGTAGTAAAATATGAAAAGGGAATTTTATGTCATAATCTACTACACAGCAACTAACAATAATAAAAATAATAATAACAATAATAATATAATATAATCTTCTTTCTTCCTAAATGAAATAAATAAATACGTACGTGGTAGTATTTTAATAATCTGACAACAGAATACGTGTGGCAACATTAGCATATAATTTAATGTAATATTGTGGCAACCGACTTATGACCAATAAATAATATAAAATTATGATCTTTTAATTTTAACATACCAATAAATTCTCAAAATTCTTATAACACTTTTATGTTTACCTTTTTGTGCAAAATCTATATGTCTGTTTCAATTATAAATGTATCGTGATTTCATGCATCCATGTGGAGAAATAACAACTCGGACACAAAAACTTTAAAACAAATTTAAAACAAAGTTTATTAACAACATAAATAAATTAACAATATTTTTACACTATATACATTGGATATCCCTTACTTTCATATCTCAACTTAGTTTATTAGTTTATAAAATGAAATCAAAATATTATTTACTTTTCCTAGTAAATCTTTTTTTTTTTAACACTTAAGAAAATACAGTATTATTACTTGATTTATTATTATGGTTAGCTTATTACAAAATGCATTTCTTATATGATTATCACAAACACTTTGCATCCCTAATATTATTAAAATTATATTTTTTACAAAATTTACATTCGTAGTAAAATTCTACAAAATAACAAATTTTAGTTTTATATTGGTTGTATGGAATCTTACAAAGTCAAAACATTATTCTACATTCGGTATTAGGTTTTTATTGTTCATTATCCGATGTTTATTAATCCTAATATTCTCATTCAAGCCTTACTTCGGATGATATAATTATAACTATTAATATACCATGCACAAGTATATGTTTATTATACATTATTGAACTATTTTCTTAATAAATATGCAATACTTATTTTCTAAATATTATTTAAAACATTCAAATTTTATTATCACTTTTAAAAAAAACAACTTTGTTTAGATTTCTCTTTCAAAAAATCTTATATTCATTTCCGAATTAATTTTACAATGTATTATATGATTCTTTCTCTCTTTATGATATTTTGGACTTTCAATTTTAAAGTTACACAATTCTATACATTCCAGCAAATAAACTATTCTTACATAAACGATAACATATCTTCAGTTCTATTTTATTCATTATTTCTTTGAAAATATCTTTCTGACCGATGCAGATTCACGAAATAAGGATAGCGAAGATAGATGCATAGGATCAAAATACAACTAGAATATTACTCGTCATATACCTTGACAATCATGGCACAGTGAATTAAAAGACACTATAGAGGAGTGACCTTTACCTGTCTACCAACCTCTATTATAGGAGCGATGTTAAAGCTATTTCTTCAGCTTTATTATAACATCCAAAGTTTAAAGATATGCAAAAACACTGTCCAAACTATATGTGTTCAGTTATAGGGCCTAGTTAACTATACTGAAATCACACAAAACTAAATATGATCCAAATCCTTTATTTTTCCTATTTCTTAAAAAAAAACATCATCTTGGTTTCCTCTCCACTAGTACTTCCAAGTCACTATCCGATCTTATTTCTCAAGATTTTTTCTATACTGTACATCGACAAATACATATCTGCATTACTAACAATAATAAAATTCATTTATTTTAAAACTATTCCACTGTTCTATAAGACAGCTTGCTTACTACTTTCCTCCGTATATTTAGTCATACAAACTACTTAAATATCTGAATACTTTATCACATGAAAGTTCAAAAGAATCACACAATTGTTATGTTAAATTATATTATTAATATACTTTAAATAAATTATTGCATGCATATTCCGAATTACTCCTATCTCATTATATGTTAAAAATGTTGTATAAAATGTGTACATATAATTTAAACTTTCACACTTCATTCTTAGGTCAATAGATGATCTAAAAAAAAACACATTATGCATTATAAATAACTATTAAAATTACCAAACGACCTTTATCTCCTCGATCGCGTTCCGTAGGCTTCACCATCCATTTGATCCTTGTAGATATAAGATTCACATCCATACACTTTATTTTAAACACTATTTCTATAATTTTATCAAGCTATTATATTTAAATTTTAATATTACTAAATTTATGTTTTATGTTTTCCCTAATCTCACATAACATTTTATATTTTAAAATAAATTAGTAAAAAATATTCCAAACTATATTTACTGTACTCCTTCATCAAATTTTCCTGAAAACCGTTCATATTAAAGCTAAAAAAAAATGTTTATTATTTCTTCTTCAGTCACTTAATGTTCTCCTCCCTGCTTGTTCAATTTTAAGGTAAAACAATTATTGCTCTGTTTAATAAATATTCATAGATGACAATCCTTGGTTTTTTATAATATTTAATACAATTATTAATTATGATATCAATTAATCCCGTAAAGAAAACGTCTACATATTCTCTTCTAATATTTTCTGCTAATATTTTCCCGTGCGACTTTTATGATGCATCTTCTAGGTACTTTGATTTAAATATTCAGTAAATTTTTCTGTCTCCATGGATCCATTTTCATTAAGTAATTTAAATTTCCATTTTCCTAATCTCTATCTTTATTAAGCGCTTTTATAATGAACACTTTATAATATTTTTAATTCTTCTTAGATAAAGTTTTTTCTTTTCCTTTTTTTTTTTTTAAAAAATAATGACTCTTTCATATCATTATTCGGTAATTTTTCCTTTCTTTTAAAGTTCTGGTAACTATATACTTTGTAATGTTTCCTTTAAAAAGGACAAACATTCTTTCTCTGTTATAACTTTTACATAATTTTTTCTTTATGATATACGCATCTTAATTTTTCCATAGAGAAGAATAAAAAAAAACTTCGGAGTAGCCTTTTTAAATTGTGCGTCATAATTTTTCCTGATGGCATATAACTTCTCTTTTAAGTTTTCCGTATAATGTCCAAATTATATTCCTCTGAGTTACAATAATAAGTTTCTGGTTGAGCATAAATAAAGCTGTATCAAGGCACTTTACAAATATTTTTCCTTTCTCATAACTTCTATATACTGTTTTCTGTAGTACTTCCATTTTTACTGCAAGGTTTTGGCTAAACTTGAATAAAATATCCTGGTAAGAAAACTTTTAAAACTAGCCCTCCATTTAAAGGCAGTTCAAAATATTATATCTAAAAAAACTTTTAAAATAAATACAAAATTTTAAAAATTATAACACTTTTCTAGCTTACGATCTTATACAGCTAAAAAAATATGTTACTCCTTCCTTTACTTACACATTACTTTCTCCCGCTCCGTCTAATTTTTATATTTCGTCTGCTAAATTAGCTCCGTTGATTGGTTAATGACTTTTTTAGCGTGAACAAATTTACACATTTTTAGTTTTATAACAGACTAAATTTTTCAAATAAGACATTTATGACGTAATGATTTAAAATATTACTTAAAATAGTATTTTTAACTCAATTATAATTTTATCAAAATCATTTAAATTTTAAAACAATTATTAAAATAACATTTAATATTTTAACTTTTACTTTAACGATAGATAGCATTTATATTTAGTTTTATAATTCACAAACTTTATTATTATATTCTAACAAGCGTGAGTGTGAAGGTATATAATATACAGTCACATGATTACTAACTTTATCAGATGATTTTTTAATTTACGTCTCGGTCAAAATTACCAAAACTGATATATTTTATAAAAATTTGGAAAATAATTTAAAAATGTAGAACTAAATATAATTCTCACCATCCCAAAGTTTATTTTAAAATATATTAGATTAAATTTGAATATTAATTATAATTATAATATTACATATCGTTTTTATTTAATTTATTAGTTTTAAAACATTACAATTGAATTGTTTAATATACTTTTAACTATTTATAGCTGTATTATTTTATATGGCCAGCTTTTACAACCATAAGCAAGGATATAATTAAGCTTTATTTAACTGTTTCTTTAAAATAATCCATTACACTTTTACATACCAGGTAATTTTCAGCCTTAAATTGTAATATAAGATCTAATCGATCATACCATTATCAATATATTACACAAACATATTTTAAAATTTAAAATTTTTTAGTAATTGACCATTCTACCTTATTATGACCTACTGATAAGGGCACAATATATATATATATATTGTTAAAAGGAGGTTATCCTAACAACAGTTTGATTGTTATTGATATTAGGATTATCTAAAAGTTGACTAGGTTTCATGATTACATATATATACACTACTCTCTCATGCATATTGCCAAAATTTACTGATGTGATAAGAACTTATTTTAAATTTGGTATAAAAATATTTGACATTTCATCTGCCCATTGTTCTGATTTAAGAAACTAGGTAACTTACCTCAAATATTTTAGTGTCATATTGCATTGCCAGTTATTTATATCAAACATATTAAATTTAAGCAAATTATATTGAATATGAATATATTAAATCTTAAATTAAAAATTTTATTCTAACTTAAAGTGTTCACAAACAGATATTATAACTTAAGTAAAACTGTTTAAAAATGTTTAAAGCTTTGGTTGCATTTATATTTATAAGTATTGCATGTGGTTAATAGATAGATAGATAGATAGATAGATAGATAGATAGATAGATAGATAGATAGATAGATAGATAGATAGATAGATAGATAGATAGATAGATAGATAGATAGATAGATAGATAGATAGATAGATAGATAGATAGATAGATAGATAGATAGATAGATAGATAGATAGATAGATAGATAGATAGATAGATAAATAGATAGATAGATAGATAGATAGATAGATAGATAGATACATTTTTTGTTTTTTTTTTTTAGCAGAGAGACAAACAGACAGACAGACAGATAGATAGATAGATAGATAGATAGATAGATAGATAGATAGATAGATAGATAGATAGATAGATAGATAGATAGATAGATAGATAATGAAGTCATAGCTGATATTTCAGTACAATAGTAAGTACTTTCCCCAGAGTTTCTTCTTTCGTATGATTTGAAAAAGCTACTCTGAGGAAAGTACTTGTTGTACTGAAATGTCAACTATTTAGCTATTATATTTTTATTACATGGAAGCCCTGGGAAATAATACTATGAATTCATCATTTATCCATGAGAATATTAGAATTAATATATATATATATTTCTTGGGTAATTAATTTTGATAGTTATTTTTAAAATTATAATTTATTATTCTGTATTAACTTTGTAAATGTATTCACTGTATGTTTTGTACATGATTCTTGTATTTATATTGTTATATTTTTTGGAATTATTTTGAGCTTTAATGACTCTTATGAATAACTACTAATGTGAATCTCTTTTTGTTTGGAGTTATTTTATTTTTATTTTATATATAATTTAATAAATAATAATAATAATAATAATAATAATAATAATAATAATAATTATTATTATTATTATTATTATTATTATTATTATTATTATTATTATTATTATTATTATTATTATTATTATTATTATTATTATTATTATTATTATTATTATTATTATTTTGGCTGTCTTTTTTTGGAAGTTGGAATAACTTTTCTTACCCATGAGTTCTGTTATTGCTGACAGATACTTAAATAATTTCCCATGGATTTTTTTTCTTGGGATGAAGATTGCACACAATTTTTTTTGATAACATTCCTTAAGAAACTTAACTTTTTATTGCTAGTATTAAGATGAGAATATTGTGGAAATACATTTTATAGAGATGGCACTAGTTATATTCAATTTACAAGATTGAATCTGATTTTTAATTCAGTTATATCACAAAATCATTCAACTTTCATGTGCTTATTATATAAGCATGTTTCATGGTCTAAAAGCATACAAGAACAGCATTTTTGCTTTTCATTACACAAGAAGATTATGATAATTTTGATGTTATTTTAGAATAATTTTAATAAATATTTTTGATAAACTTCATGTAAGTGGATATTAATTACCTCCATAAGTAAAATACTGTTTTGTTCTTTTTAACCTAGAAAAGAATTTCTAACTTTCTCATATCACATATGATGAAACATTTAAAAAACGAATTACACAAGCAGCTTGCATACAAATGAAAGAAAAGGATCATAAAGAAAATTGAATTGCTTTGGTTCTCATAATCTTAAATTAATATGTTCCCTCTTCATTACATATTGCTAATGCTAACAATCAACCCTTAATCTCAATCTATAGTCAAGGCAACTTTCTTTAACAATAAAGACAATACCATCTTCATCTATGGTCTTATATATTTATATAAACACTAAAGATTGCAACTTGACCAATGAGTATGAGATTAATAATGCAAAGAAGTTTCAACAAACCTCATTAATCAATCAAATATAATCTGTTCTGAAATCAGACTAATAAATAGTCATTTATAACTACCAAATTTCATATAAAGTATATATTTATTAAGACAATAAAGCTAATTACTCAAGGCTTTAATAGGTTTATAATATAGATGAGAACAATCAATTCTTAAGCTATCAACAATCTCAACCTGTAGTCAAGGCAAATGCCATTAACAATAAATATGGGGTTTGCCTTGACTACAGGTTGAGATTGTTAATAGCTTAAGGGTTGATTATCATTTACATTTATAAATCTTTTAAAACCTTGAGTAATTGATTTTATTGTCTTATTATATATTCTATATTAAATAATGAGGACTTGATGACAATCATAAAAAATTACTGAAGGCTTTAATAGGTTTATATATGTAGATGAGAGCAATCTCAAACTGTAGTCAAGGCAATTCCCATTAACAATAAAGATGGAGGTTGCCTTGATTACAGATTGAGATTGTTGATAGCTTAAGGGTTGATTGTTATCATCAATATTTCTAAACCTATTAAAGCCATAAGTAATTGGCTTTATTGTCTTATTATGTATTCTATATTAAATAATGAGGATTTGATGACAATCATAAAAATAATCTTGATTGATTGTGCTATTAATAAATCTAAATTGATATACAGCACATTGATTTTACTATATCCCTGAATATTCTGATATCTAAAAAAGTGGCTATAATAAACTAAGGTCAATATTGATCTATAAATTTGGTGTTATGTATGTTAAAAATGCTTCTTAATGTGATCAAAACTAGATAACAAAATTGAAGATATATCACAAAGAAACCAATTTTTATTTTCAATAAGAGAGAGAGACCAGAATGAAATTGGCATGTGACTATGATAACATTCTTGATATAATTCATACAATAGGGTTCTTTTATTAGGGTTTATTGAGATTTGTATAGATAGTATTAATGTTAATTTGATCACAACAAGCTTTGCTACTACATTATTAAATGAAAAACCAAATGTATTATTAAATGAAGGCTTGTCTGATGCATAGACTCTAATAATTGGACACTGATATCTGCTCTTACCTGATTTCTTCAATGTATGGCTCAGAAAGATTATTGCTAATAGGTTTTTGAATAATGGAAGTGAGGGATATACATTATCAAACAAATGATATACAATTTACAGATATTTAGACACTAATCACTGGTTTCCCAAAATTTTAAAGAGAAGTGGTTTCCAAAATAAACTATATTTCAAAAAAATATAGAATGAAAATAAATAAGAAAATAATTTATGGAAATGATAAAATACTTTCTAGTGATTAAAGTCACTATAAAAGGAATGTTGAAATAGGTAAAGAGCTTTAATTATTCGAGTTAGATCATAACATAACATTCTTATAGCATAAAAGAAATCAGGATTAAGATTGCTAAGATTAAAACATTTTCTGAGGAAAATATAAATGACTCTGTATTATTATATAGTATATTGAATCAATTGTGCTTTATGAATTATACATCTGGAACTTTAAAATAAAATAGCTTGAAATATTTAAGATAAGGTTTTACAATAAGATTGAATAGCTAAAATGGATAAGTAGAACATTGTATGCTCAAATTCTGCAAGAGGAAAATTTAAAAAATAAATGTTGTGATGCTATCAGGAAGAGAAGACTTTTTGGTTGAAACACAATTTGCATCATGATAATCCTTAGGTGTTATTGGAGATAGAATATAGTTTAGGGGAGTGAGAATAAGACCAAGATATTCCTATAAGTGTGTGTGTGTGTGTGTAAGCACACATCAGTAGATATTTATGCAGAACTCAAAAGTAAAGCAGATCATCTACAGCGAATAGTGCATTGTGCCTTCTGATTCAGGAGGATGGTAGATATTATCAGTGCTATGCTAATTGTTAATATATGGAATGAATGATTTTGCATAATATATCAGAAGCCTAAATGTATTCTGCATTATTAAAATTCACATGCAAATTCAAGTAGTTTAGCATTTTTATTTTGGGAATGGTTTTATTAATTTGATACATGTAATATTTTTTCGTATATATATGTGTAAATATTTGGCCAAATGAGATATGTTTCCTTACTGCTTTATTATCTAGATAATTGCACTTTCAGTTTTGAATACCATAATCATAATTTGGTATATATAAATCTGACATCGAAGTAAAAAAAATTTGGATATCATCTAATCTACTAATGATCTAGGTTCCAAATTCTTTTTCAGAGTTTCTTAAATATATACGGTGTAAACAATATATTTCATTTTACATCAAGACAAACAGAGTTAGTAGCAGTAGTATAGAAACAAATAATTTGAGTCATCTAGCACATTCAGGTTCACAGCTAAATCAGTAGAAACATTTTTTTTCTAACAAAAAAGAGATCTGCTAAAACATAATTTTATTTACAATTGGATCAAAAGTTGAAGTGCTAGACAATCAAGAATGCAACAAAAGTAAGGTTTATATTTACATTGCAATTGACCTAGATAAAGACAACAAAACTGTAGTGCTCAATTGTAAGAAGTAAAAATATATATATAAGCATTAGGATATGTAATTATAAAAAAGAGTGAGTTTACATTTTTTAAAAGATTAGTAGTTAAAGAGTTAAATTTATAAATGGAAAAAATCCTACAAGAATAATGGCTCTAGAAAATCCAATTATTTTATTATGCTTCACATACACAGGGTGTCATAATAAAAAGGTGCTTGGTTCTCTCTCCAAATCGCTTACCATCTCAGAATCAACATACATGTTATCTAGGGGCCTAGTTGACTATTATCACAAAAATTATATGATGCTAGCATGTCTGGATTATGAGTTATGACATGAAAAGTAATAATGTGTTTCATGCTTTAATTCATGACAGTATATGCTATCATTAAATTTTGTTTTAAACTTAGGAAAATTGCTACTGAAATGTTTGAGATAATGCCAACTATTCATAGCAGCACAGTTATGAGTCATAAAAATGTTTTCTAGTAGTTTGTAAGATTTCATGATGGCAGAAAGAAATATTGAAGAAAATCCATTAAGATATTAAACCGTGTCACAATTCATGTTGTAACTTATGATCCAGAAATGCTAGAACCTTAAAATTTTCATAGAGAATAGCTAAACTATGTCGTTACGTAATAATACGTTAATTCACAGATGGCACTGCAGTCAACATGTAGAGAAAATCAGTCATCTTTGCATAGTGACATTCTGTGTGTAGTGAAAGTGAATCTTAAGCTTGACAAGTGAAAATATAATTGGTATGTAATAAATAAGAAAAACAGAATTGGTGGATAATACTATTGAATTCACTTGATATGATTTAGATATTACAGTCGTTAATTATAAGCATCATTCGGAGTTGGATGATTGATTACTAGCTTTGTACAACGTAATATTTTTAAATGTAAAGGCTGCATAATTAATGATGAAGTGTGATTGCTATACGTTTTTGCAGCAAGGATATATACCGATACAGAATTCTCATTGATGAGAAGGACAATCTTTTTCGCAATTAAATAAATATAAAGTAAATTAATTCAAATAATCCAGTAAATAAAGTAATAGGAATAATTAAAAAGTTCGGTTTAATTATTTTTACTTAAATCTTAACGTGAACTCGAGCAATAAACCATTTGATTATTTTTTAATTTTTTTTTAATAGTACGTAATTACATATACGAGGAATGTATGTTTTTTTATTGGCAAATTAATTAATTGATTAAAATTAAAACAACATGATTTTAATTAATTAAATTTTAAATTTAGAAAATCTTTTTTGTGTGTCTATTTTAGCTTTTTGAAGGTTTGAAACAATAGCAAGAAATTAACGTGTTTCTGTAAAATGGTTTTTATAATCGAATAAGGCTAATAGTTAATTAAAAAAAAGACTAACATTCTGAGGAAAGTTTATAAAAGGGTCAATTATTTTATAAATAAGCTTAGAGAGACAGTTAAAATTTCTCTAATAACAAAAGACCAGTCACTGAAATTGAAAATCTAAAAAACTGATAACTTCAATATTATTTGCTATTATAGTATCGCATTGCTTGTTAAAGAAACTTGGGCACAATACTGGGTACATGTTACACGTCTGACTACAATACTGATTACAATATTGTCAAGCGTTGGTGGTTGAGAGGTCAGCACAGCAGCCTTACAAGCAGTTGTCCCGGTTAGCGGGTTCGCTTCCCGGACGATGCTATGACACATGGAAAAAAATGATTACAATATTATCTGCAAGTTGTTTTCGTCAAGTCTATTTCTCATATTTCATTATATCAATATGTTACATAACCGGAAAATTATCAACATACATTTAATTTATGAAATCATTACAATTTGATTTACAACTGTCAATTTTTCTACACTCACAACTTTCACACCAACAGCTTTATATTAATGCACTGGTGATTATTACTAATAATTTATGAAACTGGAGATTAGCTTTAACCCAGATGTTACTTTAATCCCCAATTAAAAATTACTATATCTGATTTTATCTAAACACAGATATATTTTTCATGTGTAATATCTTTAGAGCTGTAACGAAAACTTCTAATTCTGCCACACATTATTAAAATATATAAACCAAGACATTTAATTTAATACAGTGTACAGGCTTACACACACCTGCACTTATGTAATGTAATATCTAAGGGATTCGAACTCAGACTTTCACACGACCCTCAACTCTCCATGCCGTCTCATATTGCTGATTCACCTGATCACACACATGTTGAAAAGATAAATAATCACCAATATACGTATTTCATGCTAAATCAGCAATCATCGGTTGGTTCAGATTACTATCTCCACACATATATACAATCAGTGCTCAGCTTTATATTAAGATAGGATGACTGAAAAGTTGTGAGTCAAAGTAATTTGAAGCCTGTCATCTCATATTGCTGACCCACCTGATAATACACATGTTGAAATGATAAATAATCACTAATATACGTATTTCATGCTAAACCCAGCAATCATCAGTTGGTCTAGATTACTATTTCCACACATATATACAATCAGTGCTCAGCCTTATTTTAAGATAGCCAATCTTCATACTTTAATCAACAGGCTTTAAACTACTCCAACCCACAACGTTTCAGCCAACCATTTCATTGAAAATCTGATGATGGAACGCAGACATTTGAAAAAGACAAATTCATATTTTTTAAAAATGTTTAAAGAGCCAGGTATTACCAGAATATTATAAAAAATAATTTAAACAATTCTTAGTTTTAACTTATCATCAAAAAGATAGTATAGAAAACTTTTAAATGCACGAATCTACTATTTACTTTTTATTTTAATATAAAGAGAACAAGAAAATCTACTAAAAGAAGAATATGCATTCTTTTATAATAAAAAACTATTGAAAGGTTCTTTTTTTTTTTTTTTGAAAGGTTAAAAAATAATTTTAATATTAATTCACTCATGTTTAAAATAGTTATTAATTAAAGTACTTTTTATTTATTTATTAATGTTAAAATAAATTGTTTTTCGTCTATTAATTTAGTAATGCAGATAAAACACTAATTATCTAAAATCCTTAATTCTAGGGGTTTTTGGATTAGTTAATTTTTTGGATTTAAAAATACAATTTTTACTGCCTTTATAGTAAGCCCAAACAAACTCTGTTAAGATGGGGGGGGGGGCAGTTTACTGCATTTTCACCATAAACAACATAAACTAAGTCGAATCACTCTTGGAATTCACATCCTTACAGTTGAAAGTTAATCTGATCTAAGATGGTATTTAAGAAAAGCTATCTAGAGACAATAAACTGGATATATTGAAAAGAATATTAATATAATCTCTCTTTTAATTCCCCCTTGTCATGATAGATTTAAAAAAGTCATGAATCCGTCCCTCATTGATATCAAAAGGAATTTATTTCAGGTTGGAACAAAAATAGCAGTGATTTTTATAGGCGATTTAATGCTTTGGAAATTGCTGACAAACCTGTAAAAATCACTGGGCAATGTCAGAAGAGAAATGTGGCGAAAGATTATGGGAGAAGAATTTTACAAAATCTAGTCATAAAGCTAGATTACTGTTATAAAAGCTCAGTATATGAAAAAATGCTTTTAAAAGAAGTATTGTTACTGACATTGAGGTTGAAAAAGCATATTTAGAACTACAAACATTTTTTCCATAATGATCCATTAATATCAAACTAATAAAACATAGATGTTAACAAACTTGAAATTGTTTTTGATTATCTTAAACCAGAAAAAATTCCAGGAGCAGATAGCATGTATATGTCTAGAGTTTCTATGACAAAAATAGGACCTAAAGCCATAATGTGGTGATAAAGCTGTTTAGTATGATCATTCATACAGAAACCATTCCAAAAATTTGGCATATAAATAAAACTAGTAGTCCTAAATCCAAATATCTAGTAATGATCTAAAAAAATGTTGAATATCTTTATTATGTGTTCCCTATAAACGTTTTGAAAGAATTGTATTAACAAAAATGTCATCAATAGTTGAGAGCTATTTACTTATAGACAAACCTGTGTTTAAACCAGGAAAAAGTTTTTGTGGACAAGTTTTATCTTAACAACTCATATTAAAAAACGGTTTTCAAATTAAATTAAAAATTATTGTAATCTTTATTAATCCAACATTAACTTATAATTTTAATTGGAAAAATTGAATTTTTCTAAAAGTTTTTAAATTCTTAAATGCGGGTAATTTGACAAAATGCTCTCTAATAGAAAACTCAAATTATACTAAATAATAATCAAACCTGACACTAAATTTTACAAAAGAAATCTTTCTCAAGGTTAAACATTCTCATCTACATTATTTAACATATTCTCCTGTGATCTTCTAGAAGCATATTGCAGAAAATTCACTTATGCTAAGGACATTGCATTAATTTCTCAGAAGTGATTCTTTTCTCCTGTTGACTGCACCAAATCTGTTTTGTTTACTGCATGTTTTAAATATAAACACAAACTCATGTAATATGATTAAAATATTTATTATTGAAACAAATATACAATTGCATATTTACACTATATGCAATGTTATACATTTGCCTGATAATGTTGTCTTGGTATAGCATTAGGTGCCATGCAACTATGGAAGAAAAGGACTGTAGGTGCCCTTATGAGTTTACCTATAACTTCTAGCTATATTGTGATAGCCTGCCTCATGAGTAGGTACAGTAGCACTTCCTGTACTGCAACAGCTTGCCTCATATCTGATTTAATTTCCAGCAGGACTTGCCTTACTATATTAACTATAGTGAATAAATAGCATCCTGCAATTCAGCTTTTACAGTTGTTGTTTCCATTTCCTCTAAATGTATTGATTATTTACAGCCAGATCCCTACCCATAATGGTAACAATCAGATTCAGTGAGCATCATTGCTTATTGGCCAATTCTTGCTATTGGCTATGAGTTATCTCTTTGTATATGCATTGGTTAGTGACAATGAATGTTCAATCTGATCATGATAAGATGAATCTGGACTAGTACAATATTTGAAGGCAAGATAATATATAACATCTCTCAACAAGAATATGAAAAGATGGAAAATCTTTTTCAAAAAAATTTTTTTTTGTTAATTCAGTAAAGACAATACTTTCAAATTGTATATAAACAAATGGGATTTATATATACTCTGAATATAGTCTTTTGCAACAATATATCTAAAACTCATTGCCTTTTAAGATAATCTTTGGATCATAGCTTTATTTTCCATATTTAGTTAGGGTTAGTTCAAAATTAATTTCTAGAAATAACCTCCTTGGAAAATTAGCTGTCATTATTTAGGATTGTGATGCAAATCTTTTAAAGACAGCTTCTTTAGAAGTAGCATGTTGTACTGAAAAATCTGTACCTCATCTGGAAAAAAGGTTCCAATATTAAACATTATTGTCATAAGAAATATTATTCCCACATCCATCTACTCTTTAACCGTGGTTTTCTATTCTTTCCCACATTCCTATACCAGATATTAGAAAAGTTTATATAGAAAATATTTTAAAAGCTGTTCAGGTTTATATTTACCAATGACTGAAGATATAGTTTCATTATGTAAGACTAATCTCAAATCAAAATTATCTTTTTGATTGTTAAACCAAGAATCTAGAATCAAAGAATTATGACATAAAAAATGGAATTTTTATGATGTTCCAAATAAATTTCTTTTTACAGATCCAACAATAAAGTTAAATCTTCCTATACATAACTGGAATTTCATCAATAGATTTGGGCAGTGGTAGAATTGAAGGCCGTAATGCAATCATTGGCTGTTTTATCTTCTGATCAAAATCTTTAGAGGTCCCATTTATGATATTTTACCAATCATTAAGCTGCCAAAACATATGCTTTAATTAACTAATAATTACATGTAACTATATGCATAAAGTGGCGTTTTATAAAGCAATTGAATATCAACTATGCCTAAATTTCTCTATTATACTGACTCTTTATTGGTACCATTAACTGTAATGTTAATCATACATTACTACATAACAGCCCAAACAAAGACTCAAGTCTATATCCAAATGTGATCTATAATGTATTTTGGCTTACTACTATATAGACTAGATACATTTAAATTATACCATCCCAACATTTACACAATATACACAAATAGTATTATGTAAATATATAAATTCATAAATATTGATCAAATTATTAAAAGTTATATTCTCTTATTTTTTGTTTACTTAAAAAAAAAAGAAAAGAAAAAAAATTTTTTTTTTAAATATAATTTTCTAGATATTTTTATAATAATGGAAAATCATAAAAAAATATTGTGAAAGTTTTTAACAAATCTATAAAAATTTGCAGTTCATGCAGCCTCATGTATTTTGGTATGATGGTCGAATAGCAGACACTGGAGCTCAAGGTATATGGATTGCAGCCCAACTCAGTCACTTCTGGCATTGAAACTTTTTATGAATTCTCACATAACAAAGCCAAACAATAGTCTTTCATTATGTATGATATGTATAATCATTATGAATGTATATATTTATATATTGCTTTATATAATTTGGTGCAGTGACAGAGTGGCAGATTCTGGAACTCCAGATCTGCAGATCATAGTCAGCTCAGTCACTTTTGGCATGTTTTTAAATTTTATTTATATCCCCATTTATTGTTTGATTAAATACATACATCATTAGTGCTAATCTAACCTGAATTTGGAACAGTTGGGAGAGTATCTAAGTTGGAATCAGGAGCTCCCAGAATCGATTCTAAGCGCTCATAGATCTCGCACTCAAACTTCTTATGAACTACTGAGCAAATAAAGCCATATGCCCTTTTTTTACTGTTAATCTGTAAAATGTTTGGTTATTTTTCATTCTTCCTATTGATACCTATATGTCAATGGTGATAACTTTCAAGGACAAAATATCTGATTTGAATTTGTTGTAGATAAAGCAACATCTGAATCATAAAGATTTACAGAGGCAAAACTCTCCATACAGTAGTGCCACTCAGTGCAAGCCAGAGTAATTAACAGATGCATCCATTGATTACTCTGGCTTGCATCAAATGGCACTACCATTTGGAGAGTTTTGCCTCTGTGGAAAAACAGCATATGTTAGCATAAAGAATGGTGATCATGTGATGTTTGATGGTTTAATCATAAAAATTCTGGTTCATCCAATTGTAATAAAAGGAAATTAAAATCGTATTACTGTTGTGAAGTTTAAGCGATTGAAATATCCCAGAGTTCTTACTTGAAGCACATTTTCATTGCATTCCTTTATCTAATGGTTTTATTAACTAGTACAATATTTTCTTCATTTTTAATATATTCATTTTCAGATGTATTTTTATCGATTCACTTTAAATATTAATGTATACCTTTTCAATATATTCATCTTTACCATCTATTTTTTATATCCAAATCTAGAACATCTTCATGTTCAAGCATTATGATATAAGAAAATACGTTCCATGTAAAATAAAAAATATCCCTAACACAAAGAATTTTTTTCAGGGGCATTTTTTTATTTTATATTTTGTTTCTTTGTCAACCAGTGTATCTCTTTTCACCAAACTGAAAACTGTTTTTCATGATATCAAGAGATGCTGAAAGGTCTATTGGAAATCAGTAACATTTTGTTTAACAATTATGTAAAATCAGTGATGTAGTCTGGTGAAAGTTTTTATTTAGTCATGTGATAATTTTCCATAGACCAAAATATTTGGCTCTTTTTTAACATTTTTTTTTCTGTTATGAATATTTTTTATAATTTTTTCTGTAGATTTTCTGTGCCATGTATAATGATTTTGAATCAGAATAAATGCATGAGTGGCAAATGTCCTGTATGTATCACCATATTGATAATTTTGAGCTCATTAAATTTTTTAAAAATATCTTGGCAAATCTGGTTTTGATATCAGTTATCTATTTCCTTAGTCAAATTCTTTGGTTAAACCAAGTCAGAAGTCATATTTTGGAAGAAAAAAAATTATTTAGATGTCATTTTCATAAAGAGTTTGGACATTTATTTTTAGATCATTCCATGATCATCATCACCATCATTTTCAACTATTATCGATTGTAAATTAATTTACCTCAAGAATGTGAGCATATTTCGTTGATATCATTTAAACATTTTTTAGAAGTTTAATCTGATCATTGACTGTTTTGATTTCTGTTTTTAAATTCACCTTCATTAAATAGATAAGTAGCTAGACAATTGGATGAATAGATAAAAACATAGAGGTAGATAGATAGACAGGTAAATAGACAGGCATACAGAAAGGCAGACAGAAAGAAAAACAGTCAGGTATATGGATAAACAGGCAGACAAATAATAGATAAATGGATAATCATTTTTATTGCTAAATAAAATTGTTCAAATTCATTTCAACTAATCTTTCTGTATGTTTCTTTTTGTTCAATAATTGTGAGTGGCATTATGTCATTATTCTCAACACTTTTAGTATATGAATCATAATGCCCATATTAGATGATTTATTCAAATTGCGTGCATCAGATGATTTTTTTGTTTTATCTTGTTTTTATATTTCACTTTACAATCGGGAGTGGTATTTTCATTATCTTTATTTATTATCACTATCTTTTATTACATAATTCTTTTTTTAAATTGATATTAATTTCACATATTATTATTTATTTCAATTTATCATATTACTATATGTTTTTTTTAAAAAGATAATACTACTAATATCAATATTACTGCCTTGAGATGAAAACCATTTTTTTTTTCTTTTATCATTTTCAAATTCATTTAGGTATCATTTTATTATCTTTTTATTTAGAAATTCTGTATATTTAATTTCATAGATTTTTGAAAGGTAAAAGTTAACACTTCAACAACAATTTATTTTTTCAATCTCATGTAATCCATTTCAATGACACCATCATAAGTAAGTGTTTCAGTTTCAGGTTTAAATCCTAATTCTCATTGACAAAAGCAAAAGTCAAAAATGAATTTATAAATGGGATTATTCATTGATTACTATACAATAGATGGCACTAGTGTAGGAAAAAGAGAACCAATTTTGAAAATATATCTTTCAGTTAGATCACTGCCAACACGGAAAACCATTGTTTTAAATCTACATTTAAGTTTACATACGAATACTGTGCTTTGAAAATTAAATAGTGATTTACATAGATTCTAATATTTTGTATATTAACAGGTAATAAATTGAAAAATTTCATGATTATTAAGACCGAATAAAAGTGAATGGATTTAAAGTAATTAATAGAAATCTTTCATGTTCTCATATCAAAACAGTTTAGATTGGCCTATATAAGTAAATTTAAGTACAAAGATAAGATGATTATTTTAATATTTTCAAAGTCTCTATTTGAGAGTATCCTTCTTTCATACTCGACAAAACATTATTGAATAGGATATAATTTCCTTCTGATAAAAATTTGCATATGAATACTGCAGTTTAAAAATTAAATGGTGATTTACAGAGGTAGTGTTAGTAAAACAATTAGATAGTATAAGAAAGTTCTACTTGCTTTTTGTATTTTTCTCTATTTAAATTTTTTTTATATATATTTTAGGCTGCAAAAAAATCATAATTTCATTTAATTTAAAAATCTCAGCTTGTTAATATATGTATATTGTCTATACTAAATTTAATGTAATTATAATGAACTTGAACTCAGACTTTCCAGTTCCCTATATCCATCCAATCCATCTTATACAACTGATGTGAAAAAGATAAATGATCTCAAAATACATATATTGGAGATCATTTATCTTTTTCCGATATATGTGGTCATGGGTATCAGTTTTATGAGATGGTTTGGATGGATATAGGGAGCTTGAAAGTCCTGATTTCAAGTTGCTTATAATTAAATCTCAATTTTGTAAATTTTGGATAATTATTTTGTTTATATATGTGGTTAAACATGGTGATGATGACATATACTCAATGCACTGATATGAAATTAACTTGCTTGCATATAGAACTGTTATTTTATCTAATTAGTGAGAATTGGATTCTTTATTGGTATAAAGGCATTAATAATATTACTAACATTTTAAAAATGCAGTCATGAGATTTTTCAGCTTGCTAGAATGATACTAAAGGGCAGGTTATAGTAAAATTACATATTTATGAGAACTGGACAAGTAAAATGAATGAATGATATAAGACTTTGTAATGAGATATTCTATTGTGAACTGAATATGGTTTTCATGGAAAAGACAGGCCATGTTTCCATTGTGAAAATTACCTCAAAGACATGGTAAATATTGATTGCTTTTATTAGAAAGATATGGCTGAGATAGACACAATTTAGAATTATATTGGACAAAGTGATAAAATCCTTCAGATAAAAAAATTTATCTGCTGCTGCTACTGATATATATTTATGTATAAATATTTATTGAAAATTTTTAGTTCTTTGTTTTAATATGTCTGCTTATTAATTTTTTAACTAAAATAAATATAATACATTGCAGAGTGTTTCATCATGAAATGGGTAGAAGACTTCTATCAAGAATTATATAGTAATAAAGAACAAGTACTTTCTATATCTATTATATCTTCCAAATTTCCCAGAATTTTAAATGAAGAAGTAAGACATGCAATTAAATTTATGAAAGAAAAGGCTCCAGGTAATGATGGAATTATAATTGATATATTAAAAAAAGCAGGTGAAGAAATAGAATTTTTTTTAGCAAAATTATATACCAAATGTCTAAATGATAATGATTGGAAGAATACAGTATTTGTATTAATATTTTAAAAAGGTGATAAAGAAGATATTAGAAATTACAGACCTATCAGCCTTTTATCAGTTTTATACAAAAATTTTACCAAGATAATTACAACTCGTCTACAGAGAACATTGGATTTCCACCAACCAAGAGAACAAGCTGGTTTTAAAAGTGGTTTTAGTACAGATCATATCCAGGTATTGAGAGAAGTTATAGAAAAGACAAGTGAATATGAGTTACTATTATGCTTTAGATTTTTAGATTATGAAAAGGCATTTGATTCTATAAACATATTTTCAGTGATTAAAGCATTGGATTATCAAGGTATAGATCCAGGATATTGTCATATTTTAAAGAATATTTATAAAAATACAACAGCAACAATTAGATTACACAATGATACTAGGAAAGGCAATATTGAGAAGGGTGTAAGGCAGGGTGACTCCATATCTCCAAAACTTTTTACAGCAGTGCTGCAAGAAGTATTTTGCGGATTAAAATGGGAAGCTAAAAGAGTGAAAGTAAATGGAGATTATTTAAGTCATTTAAATTTTGCAGATGACATAGTTGTTTTTGCAAATAGAACTTTAGAACTCTAGGAAATGTTGCAGGAGTTATCAGATGAAAATAGGAAAGTAGGACTAATGATAAATGTTAAAAAGACTAAAGTAATGTTTAATGATTTTTTTCAAAATATGAAAATAAAGATTGATTATAATGAGTTAGAAGAAATTAACAGTTACAAATACCTTGGTCAGATTATTAATGCAGATGGAAACATAATGGATAAAATTAATCATAGAATTAAACTTGGTTGGAGTGCTTTTGATAGAAATAACTTGATATTAAAAGGAAATATGCCTATGTGTTTGAAAAGGAAGGTTTTTAATAAATGTATTTTAGCAGTTCTTACTTATGGATCTGAGACTTGGAACCTTAATAGAAGAGCAATACAGAGACTTCAGACCACTCAAAGAAGTATGGAGAGATGCATGTTGGGAGTAGCAAGAAGAGATCGAAAACGATATATGGGTAAGAGAACAAACAGGTGTTATTGACCTCATTGAAAAAATTAAAAGACTGAAGTGGAATTGGGCTGGACATGCTGGTAGAAGAGATGATAATAGATGAACAATTGAAATCTTAAACTGAATTCCAAGAGATTTAAAAGACCTAAAAACAGACCACATGTGAGATGGATGGATGAAATAAGAAAATGTGCAGGGGTGATGTGGAGAAAAGAAGTTAAAGATCAGAGAAGATGGATAGAACTTGGAGAGACCTTCATTCTGCAGTGGATTGATAATGGTTGTTGACGATGATGACAATGTTGCATTTTAAAATAATGTTTAACGGCTCAACAAAAAGCATTTTAATTGGAAACATTTTTAAAATTAATTTTTAATAAAAAATATAGCACAAAAGCGAATATATTTTTACTATTGTTGTTGTTAAAACAAGTGCACTTACAAAAAAAACAAACTCAATACAGCTATTCTTACTCTTAAAAAGATTGCAGGTTGAGATTGTTGATAGTTTAAGAGTTGATTCCCTTATTCCTAAAATAATAAAAAAATAAAGAAAAAAATTTTTGAAAGAAAAAAGATTAGAGTCATACTTACTATGTATGTAATTAATTAACGGATGGATTAAAAACTAATCAAATGGCTTTAATACTCGGGAGTTCGAGCACTGAATATGCCAGAACGATAATCGATTCAAGGACTTGACGCTCTAAATTCTGATACTCTACCGCTGCACTAAACCACGCAAGGCGAAAGATAGACGTATGTTTGCCCAAACACACAATTCTGACGTCACAATTAGTGTGTAAAAAAAAAAAAAAAGTGTTTGATAGCATGAAAGGCCACACCCAGTACTAATCTAGGTAATTGAAGAGAAGGTAATTAAAATGAAGAGAATGAAAAAAATATAATGATATTTAGTTATAATGTTGATAACAATTTTCAGTGAATTAGATGATAACTTTCATGGTATTTCGTTCACTCATTTATTTTGTTTTATTTCAGTAAAATTGGAATGACTGACAATTCTCACCGATGCTATAACAAAAATTATACTTAATTTTAATACGCCGCCATATTATAAATTTATTTATTCATCTTTTATCTCGGATGTTCTTTTACTTATCCTAAATAAATTAATACACATAAACGTTTAAAATAGATTGAATAAAAATAAATTATAATTAAGTACCTATAAATTAATTGACGTAAATGTAACCAGTCTTATTGTTTCCTAGCTAAATAAAAAATATTTCCCTCTAAACAATTTAAAAGGATAGAGAAAACTGGAGATGGAGAAGAGATTCGTCTCTAATTTAGTTGCACTAAAACAAATGTTATCTTTTGCTTAATGAGATGTAAAAAGAGAGAAGGTTGATTAGGGAGACGGGGAAGGGGATACACTCGAAATTCAGCTTCTAATAGTTTTTAAAAGCAGTTTATAGTTAATTAAATTTTGAAAAAATAATTCAGTTGTCTATTTGATATATTGTTATTTTATTTTTACTAAAATAAATATACAAAATGTATTCAAGGCATATAAAATTGCTATATGTATATAATACTTCTTATTTTTGTTTAAGTTTTTAGTAGCATCTAGGTTGTAAATTTATAATTAATAGGGAACAAAAAATGTGTATTTTTGAATAATTCTTAAGGAATTCAACGACTCCATATTAACAGTATTACCTTTGTATTATTTGAACTGAACTAATTAACGAATGAACAGCATTTTAATAACAAAAGTCTTTAGTTATATATATAAAACACATCAGAAGAATGGTTTTTAAATAAATACCGACCATTCAATAATCTATCTATCTATCTATCTATCTATCTATCTATCTATCTATCTATCTACATATCTACCTATCTATCTATCTATCTATCTATCTATCTATCTATCTATCTATCTATCTATCTATCTATCTATCTATCTATCTATCTATCTATTATATATATAAAATTGAAAATTTGTTTGTTATTTAAAATATTGTAGTGAATAATTCTTAATATTGTTTAAAGTAATTTATAATGCATACACACATTGTTATTATTTTTAAAAGTAAATAATTTAGAAAAATATTGTCTGAGGAATTGATTGCTTACATGTTTTAAATTTGACAAATATGTTAAAGAAATCATGAAGAAAAGTGTGTTATATCAAATATTTTAATAAGGATTAAAGAATTTGTAGGTAACAACCAGGATAAATATAAGAACTCTAAAACAAATAATTCAATAAGATATAAATTAATGACTTCTATTGTGCATAAATTTACCAGTAATTCTTTATCATTTATCCTTTAGAGAAAATTTGTTTGCTACTTAATTTATTTAATAACTCCACAAATATGCATCAGTCTTCATTGATTTTGCATGATTGGGGGGGGGGTGTTTATGGTACTTAATTGTTTAAAAAAAATTGATAATTTTCTACTAACATGAATGAAGCTACAGAGACAACTAGACTAATATAAGTTTTCTTTCTATCATTCAGTTGATTTGTTTTTTAGTAATTTTTCTACTGTTTTTTATTTTTAATTTTGAAATGTCTGCCATTAGCCTGTTTTTTTAATAAGTCAAAATTTCACGTGTAAAGTTTTTAATTTTTTTATTATTATGGTTGTAACTTATAAAACTTATCTAAGTCTTCTCATTGCTTTATTTGAACATACAGAAGCAACTTCCTGTATTTTTGTAACTCATTATCCATATTTATTACTTATATCACATCTGTTTATGACCAATCCATTTCTTATTACTCTCATAAATATTATTTACAGCTATCACTAGAAATTGCATCACTTCAAATTGTCATCTTCCAAGCTACAACTGACAATGAAGATTAGAATTGTAAATTACATTAACTAAAGGTAACCTTATATTGCAACCATACTGGTATAGTGTAGTAAAATCAAGCAACAAACTAAACTAATATGGCAACATCCATTTAAACTTTGAGCCTGATCTTCACATGTTATAATCTTCAAGGTATTGAAAAAAAATGTTAATCTCTTATATTCAATATATTAATGTCAAATGCTTCAAAAGAGTCTGTTAAGATTCATTCAGTACTGTTAGCATTCAAGATATTATTCCAGATATAATTTTTGCTTCCAAAAACATTTTTGCTTAAATAGAATTTTGTTCATATGAATACTATTGAAATAGATGCTATTAGGAATGTATATGTGCACTGAGGATAGTCCCAGTTTCCAAAGAAATCAAACAAATGAATTCATGAGTAGACACAAGATAGGGATTTTTATATATAAATCTTCTTGCATCCATTGATTACTAAAGTGTACACTGGGTGGCACTACTACTATGTAGAGTTTGCTACTGTAATATAAATAGTTGCTATTTTTTATATAAAGGTTTTTCTATCTGTTCTCTGTGCAAGTTCTTGCCTCCATTTTTTAAAAAATGTACTGTCTTCATCACTTGAGTTATCACAAGCTCTAAACATTATGAAACACTCATGCTACTAGTCATGTCTCTGCATTAACCATAATAATATTATGTGTGTAAATATCTTATCCTCTTTAATTACATGCCCAACAATTATAACTTTTTTATTTTTGAAAAAAGCCATTAACAATAAAAAAAAAAGTTAAAAAAAGAAGACTGGTTTACAGACTGATTGTTTTTAATTATGATTTTGCATAAGGCAGCACAATAAATAATGAGTCAATTGGATTTAGCATAAACTTTCCTTTTGATAAATTATTGCATGTTTAGGCAGCCTTAGTTATAAATCTCTCTATCTACCTTAAAAGTAGAAGAACACAATGTTCATGATTATGCAATATTAGAGTATGTCACTCTTCAAATTTGGATCATACTGTATTGGAATTAAACAACTTATTGTATTACCTATACTGCTATGGTTGTAATTTCATTATACTATTGTCTATGTAACAAATATATTCTATTATAAATATATTGAGATTGGTATATAGTTTGTTATTAATAAAGTTTTTTTAATAAATAAAAAAATAGAAGAATT
Source organism: Epiperipatus broadwayi (assembly GCA_028023455.1). Lineage (NCBI taxonomy): Eukaryota > Metazoa > Onychophora > Udeonychophora > Euonychophora > Peripatidae > Epiperipatus > Epiperipatus broadwayi. Next base: position 8,928,145 of record JAQFVV010012403.1, on the reverse strand, counting down.
GAAACAATCTTATTTAAAAAGGACTGTTAAATAAGAAGTTATCAGGATTGCTATAGCTGCTTTTGATGAAATCATTTTGCAGAGAAGGAAAGTTTAACCGAACATGTTTACCAAGTGCAAGAAGCCAATGTTGCATCAGACATATGTCAGTATAATTTAATGCCTTGCTCTTGGAATTGTTAAATGAATCAGTAAAAGATTAAGATATTAAAATTTAGTTTTTACCATGAGTACTTATAGTCATTTCCTTTGCATTGTCACACTAGTGCTAGCTTTAGACAGTTAAAACAACATTTCTTGCTGGATATTATTCTATCAATATCACTTAAAGACCAAAATGTTTTTATAAAGACTTTAATTTTTACATTGTTAGAAATAAAACAAAACTGATTGGAAATAATGATATTACCTATATGAGCTCAATAATCAGCTTTTATTGAATTTTAACCAACACATGGATTGACCAATATCAGTTATTTGTGTAGACAAAAAAAATAATAAAAATTTGGTTGAATTCTCAGTCAAAATAATGTCATTTTATGGGTTATGTTATAATTAGAAGCTAGAAATTATTTCTTTAACAAATTATTTTATTGTAAAAGACCTAGAAAGAGACCACATGTGAGATGGGTGAATGGAATATAAAAGTGTGCTGGTGTGGTATGAAAAAGAGAGGCTAGAGATCAGAAAAGATGGACTGAACTTGGAGAAACCTTTTTCCTGCAGTGGATTGATAATAGCTGGAAATGATAATGATGACAGCATTAGAAGATAAATCATGGAAGTATAAATCATAGTGCCACATTTCATGTTATCACTCATGATTCAGACATGATGAAGCTTTAAAAGTTTAGTAATGAATAACTAATGTATGTTGCTATGTAACACATGCACTAATTTAGAGATGTCATAGTAAGCAACTTGAAAGAGAACTGTCATCTTTTCATGAGGATCAGACAATTCAAATATATATATATATATATGCAACTTTATGATTAGCAATTATCCAAATCCAAGCTTTTCCATTAAGTCAGAATCTGAGACCTTGATTACAGCGTAGGGAATGTTAGGATGAAATTAAAATTATGTTAATCCTTTTAGATGCCAGAAAGTAGCATTATCAAAATGATTTCTGAATTATTTGAAAAACAATATACATTGAGCTCTTTAAATATTTTTTTCTTAAGAACTGATTCAAACAGTGGTTCATGATTTTGATAATAATCAAGAGATTTTTCTTTATCATTTGAATGTGGAATATTAACATCACCTTTATATAATGTATTATATGTATTTTCCCTTGTTAGAGACATTTTGTTCTTTATCTTCATTTATTAAAATATATATAGATAATATTTAAATACAAATATAGTGTCTACACTGAACATAATGTAATTAGAAGGGATTTGAACTCATACTTTCAAGCTATATGCAGCTATCCACTCCATTTTATACAATCAATACACATGATGACATGCATGTGAAAAAAATAAATGATCTCCAATGTACATATTTCATACTGAACCAGTACTCATCAGTTGGTCCAGATCATCATCTTCAATATGTATATATAATCAGTGCTTAGTTTATATTAAGATAGAAAATCTTCAAATTTTAATGGACATGCTTTAATCTTCTCTATCCTCCAACTCTTCAGCCATCTACATCATTGAAAATCTGATGATGGAATGCTCAACACTCTTGCTGATACCAATATTATTGTTACACCCATGTTGACTTTAAGTCATTCTGACCCCTCACATATAGAACCTTAATATGTCCATTTAAAAACATATCAATATCCTATACATGAGGGATCAGAATGACTTAAAGTAACATGGGTATGACAATAATGTTGGTATCAACAAGAGTTTTGAACATTTCATCATCCGATTTTTAATGATATGGATGACTGATGAGTTGGAAGATGGAGAGTATTGAAGCCTGTCCATTAAAATTTGAAGATTTGATGTCTTAATATAAACTAAACACTGATTATATATACCTGTGGGAGATGATGAGCTGGACCAACTGATGAGTGCTGGTTCAATATGAAATACATATATTGGGGATCATTTTTCTTTTTTACGTGTGTGTGGTCATATAATTCGGTTGTATAAGATGGAGTTGATAGCTTGAAAGTCTGAGTTTAATATATATTATATTTGCTAAAGATTTTTAAAAAATCTTTGTATTTAAATGAAAAAAAATTTTGCTAAAAAATTATGAAGTGGAAAATGAATTGGATTAGACATTTATTTAGAAATAGGGAAATAATGAAAGATATGTTGAACTTTATTAGCTTCTTGCTAACATGTAATTTTTTGCAATCATATACAACATATATATATGTTATACGTGTATAAACATGATGAAAGTGAAGAAAACTGTGAGTGAAATATGGGATAAAGGGTGTAAAAATCACGAAAAGCAATGTACGTAGAAGGTTGAAGATTTATAAATTATAAATCACAAATGTATTTGTAGTGATGAATTCTTAGGGATCAAGACAGGAAGTGTATATATATATTGAAGAAGAGAAAATCTGAAAATTAAAAATTTATAGTTAGCATTAATATTAAATTGATAGTAAATATTTTGCAAGCTTCTACTAGATTAAAATCCTACTGAAAAGGAAGTGCAGTATTTTAAACAATTAAGTTATGATTTCAAACAGCAGGAATTCTGATTTGAAATAGTTTAGCAGCGTGTATCAGTTTTTTAATTATTATAATAATTTTTTTTAATTATTTTTTCTTTTTTTTTTAAAAAAAATTTTTTTCACATTTTTTTTTTTCTTAAAAAAACACAACTTTTTAAAATTAGATATTAAATTATTAATATTATTTTCTTTCTTTATTACTTTTACAATGCTTCCTATATTTACAACTCACTACTGATGGCTTCAATTACCCCAGCAATCTTCTTCAGAACTTCTACTTAAGATTTGAAAATATAAGTAAAAGTTCTGAAGAAAATTGCTGTGGCAATCGAAACCGTCAATAGTGGGTTGTAATTATGAAGCATTGTAAAAGTAATAAAAAAAGTAAATGATATTAATATTACTTGGATTTAGCTATGCAATAAGAAATATAAAGTTATAATACTTTATATAAATAAATATTAAATTACATTATGTGCAAATATAACTTTGTGGCAAATCAGTTTTGAACAGAATATTAATTAAATGTATTACTAAAATTATTCAGTTTTTTTTTCTCTTTATTATTATAACTGAAATTTAATATTAAAAGGTCCTGAATAGCTTGGCGCTGCAATAACGTTTTAGCCTCTAGAGCTTAAAATCCATAGTTCGCGTCATGATATGCTACTTCCGCTTCTGAGCAATAACGCCATTCAATTATTTTTTATTTAATAATAAAAAAATTATATTCATATATTTTTTGCTTTTCTGTGCCAATGTTTTTATATTGTATATATTTCTAGCAGGAAGAATAACATCTGCCAAATATTGATGCAATGTGTTCTTTATGTACGAAGAAAGAAGACCCACTTGAACATTTTTGTTTATGAATGCACTGCCAAATGTATATATCATTAGCTTATAGGAGCTATTACACAAAACCAATCTCCATGTTAGTAGTCCTCATAAAAAAATATTCAAAGAGGACTGTTTCTAATATATAATCGGCAGTATTTACTCTTTGGTTTCTGAGATATCATTTTATTTTTAATTCGACATCTCCAAAACTTAAATCCTTTTTATCAATAAGTTATTAAAAATTTAAACTAGAGATCAGGTTCTGTCTCTATAGATATTGTAGCCACTTGGAATCTGGGTTTTTTTCCAGCACCATTGTAATATACGAACTATAACTTAGAATTTTTTGGTATATTAAAGTACTTTTAATTTTATACATACTGTATAATCTTGTAGGAATTTTTCTTTCAATAATGATATAATGCAACTTATTTAATTATTCCTTTTATTTTTTTTATTGAATATATGTTTAATAAAGTTTATTTTAAAAGTAAAATATATAAAAAATCGGAAATTTAAAATATACGCCATCAAATAGTCAAAATAAGAGTCATAGATCACATGACCCAATTCTCTTAAGCTTGTAAGATATAAACAATGAGCATTGCCAATTGCTCAACAAGCTTTATGATAAATTCTTAGCCAGAGAAAGTATTTAAAATATCTGTCAGGAGATCTAGTGTCTGAAGCTATCCTAGTGCCTCTCTGAGGTGTGCCAAAGCACAAAACCATGGTCAAAGGGGGAGAGGGGCTTCCTGCCCTAGTCTCACCATAATATGCCACAAGGCACCCCCAATTTCAACAGATATGTAAACAATACTAAAGACTACATCCCCCCAGTGTATGCCCAACAGGCCATTTACAAGATCATGTGTAGTAATAATAATTGCCCGGTGGCATATTATGGTGAGACTAGGGCATCCACCCATACAAGACTTGCACAACATGTATATGCATACAATAAGGCTTTGTCTGACCCATCCCACCCATCTATTTTTGCACAGCATGCAGCTTCTATGGGATACCAGTGCAGGCCAGACAAGCCTTGCATTGTGTGCAGAGAGCAGCACGAGTTGCAAAGGAGAGTTAAAGAGACATGTTATATCATCTCTGACATCCATGCCATAAATAAAAAGGAAACATTTTATGCCATCTCTAGAAGTGGCAGATCTAGGTCAATGAAGATCTAGTCTACCCTTATTTGCATATCTAGTCCATTCTAATTTGCATAGTTTATTCCGGTTACTTCTTGAAAATGAAGGCTTAGACCTTTGAAAGTACTTGAGTAAATTGATAAAAAAAAATTGTCATTCATTTGAGGCGGTGATTATATATATTATAGTTTATATTTAATTTATACATGTGTATTTATATTAACACAAATATAGAGTTATTAATACATTAAATAAAAAATACTATCAAATATTTAGTAATCATAAATAATCATAAGTAATGATTAAAATTTCATTGCCCAGACCAATACATAAATACGTTACTGGGTATTAGAAAACATATATTATCTGATAATTTGTGATGATGATGATGATAATTTTATGTTGCAGGTAGAAATTGATTTTGAAATGACAGATATAAAAGAACTAAATTTCTGCTTTTATGACTACTTTTAATTACGTTCTAAGGTTTCTGGGATATTTCTCAGTATATCTCTTCTCTTAATTTTATCACATTGCAATCATCCATCAATGTAGGGCCTCAGACTACCTTATTTCACTACAGATGCATTTCACAGTGTCCATTATTCATCAGGTGAGCAAAAGTGTCAAACACCCCAATCTCCTTATATTAATATTTCTGCTTTGCATATTTTCCACTCACGAGGTACAACTTGAAAATACTTCTAGTACTTCATATGTTAATTGTTCATATGCAATATATGCCAAATTTAGAAAGCACTTATTTTATTATTTTCTACATATTTCATTTCATATACCACAGTTAATAGCCTTACAGCTGTATATACCTTCAAGGTGATTGCAGTGAAAGAGGGTTTTATACAAACACAGTTTTTATTGTTTAAAAATCACAAAGAAAATTTATAATTATAGTAGCTTTTATTACATTATCTGCAACAATGTGCATAGTATTATTGCAAAATTTAATTTATAGGCACCAGCTAGATACATCAATTTTATTTCTACTGAGTTGATAAAATGATCACCAATCTATCCATTTGAATTACTAATTGATGGCTTCAAGCTTATGTATTTACAGAACATAACAGTCATAGTTAATAAAAAATAATTGAATGATGAATCATTCAGGAAGTCATGTGAGAATTAAGCACTAGTAGTGAAAAGATGGGTTGCAATTCATCAATCAAATATATCCCTTGGGAATTTCATTCTGCCACTGCATTAAGACATTCAGAATCATTAAAAGTGATTGCATTGAGTTTTGATTCAAAAACCTTTAGTTCTTGGGGATTTCACTCTTATCAATATAACAAGATACACAAACTCAATGGAGGTTGAACTTCAATCCTGGAATTCTTGACTTCATTCTATTCCTACACTAAGATGCACAGAATCACATTCAGTAACAAAATAAAAAGATAACATGTTTTGTCTTCCATCTTTACTTTATTTTTTTTTACATGTACCATTTGTTTTTGCTGTAGCAGCTAGCTACTCTATATAACACATCATTAACATTCAATGTTCTCTTAATTTCTGTGAAAATATGTATATTACTCACCAACCTAAAAAATGCTAAATAGCAATGATTTTTATACTTATTTTTTACTTTATATTCCAAATAAAACTTTACATATTCATAACACACACAATATATATTGAACCGAGTTCGAATATGTGTATTCGAAATACCGGCCTCTTAGGCAGAGAAGAACATACTCGGAGAGTATGTATGCCCAAACGATAGCAATAAAGTATATAACTAGTGTTACATTTCCAGGACATAGCTTCTTCTCAGCTGTTGAGTTCAACACCAAGTTCAAAGCACTTTTTTGTTTGTGTATGAACACGAGCGCCAGCTGCTTATTCTAAAAGAATACTAAAAGAATAGACAACGCACTTTGAATAGTGGCCACTAACTCAACGCCTAAATCCATGACTAGCTCAGTTGTTTGTAATCACTAATAGATTATACTTAATTAGTGATTAAAAGAATTAATAAAAGAATTTGTTAAAAAGAATTGACCGTTTAATTTTAAAGATAATTTATTAACTAACATTTATTTACTAAATTTAAACATTTTATAATTCTAATAAAACACACACATATTTTAAATTAACATTTCTAAATAGTTTAAACATTCCTATAGATTTAATAACAAAACACTCTAATTTAACTAATAAATATTGATATAATGACCACACACATATTAACTCATGCACACACATAATTATGATAATAAAGGACTACATAGCATTTGAAATTTAATCACACACATCAATAGTTCATTTATGTATGATATAGAGTTCATATGATTAGACTCTTGAAAGATTCGTACGAATTAATGCAATGCAATGGCTATTACAGTATAGAACGAAATAAGCAAATGTTTTTACCTAGGCTTTTTTGAATGTTGACGTAGAATTTTGTTCTTTGGAGGCTGCTTTCGGTGAGGATATTTCCATTATAAATGCTTACCAGCCAGCTGGGACGTTTCCTTGCTGAGTTTCCTGATTTTCACGATTATTGCTATCGGAGACAAATAGATACTGACGGAGATTTTCTAAGATGTTAAGCTGACATTATTTCACGGGCAGATCTGCTGTTTTCTTGGACATCTGGGCTGGAGATAAACGTGCGTTCCCAAGATCTTCTCAACACTGCATTTTGTTTGTTAACTGCTCAATTAATTTCTGAACTGCACTACTCAATTACTTTGTGAACTGATTGTCTCAACTCAATTAATTTGTGGAATGAATTGTCCGATAAAAAAAAAGGTCTATTTATACCTGCGCCTTGTTGTCTTTCTCATATCTCCGGCAAAGATCTATTGTCAAATTCCAATGATAATCATTTGATAAACGTGTTTTGGAAGATTGCTTAATTAGTAATAGCCATGCAATAAAACGTGTTGTTTTATTTTATTAATAGCCATTGCCGTGGTTTTAATGATAATCTTCTTTTATTTCGCATACATTTTATTTATTTACAAATCGCACATATATACGCACATATATTTTTAATACAATTTACTATTTAGTTTTAACATTATTTTTTCTTTAATGAAAAGAGATTGGTATGTTTTTCTTTAACGAAAGATTATTTTTATGAATACTAATAAAAACTATTTATTTCCTTTTATGACCCTTAGTTTCATTTCTCAAACCAAGACTCCCCCCCCCCTTTTGATTAATTAATTGTAGCTTTTTTTATTTCAAAAACTAACGCTAGAAAACTATTTAATTCTTATCTTTTTTCTAAAACAAACTGCAATAAACTCTTCAACGCTTAATTTTATGTTTTCTTTTATGAACGATTATTTTAATAATATAATTTTAGATAAAATTATATGTGCCTATATCAATATAGGTACATTACACTGCCCTTCCTTTTGAGAGTAAAATGTGTCATTTTTGACCATTTTATCTCTGACCACATTAAATCTTAATTTATTATTCTTTCTAAGTTTGCTTTTTGATATCTTTTTCTTTTCCATGCTAAGGGCAATCTCCAATTATGCTTTTCTTCTTTCTATGCTGGTAACATTGCTGACAATGTTCATCCTGGATAATGACCATGAGGACAAACTAAATTTGTGGCACAGGGATCTTTTATAAACGAAGCTTCGGCTGCCGATTCTCTTGATCGGACTTTGACTAAGAAAAGGTGGCTGCAAATGGCAGGAATTTCAACTGTCCATTTCCGACTTACGCCCTGGAAAACGATTGCCGATTCTCTTGATCGGACTTTGACTAAGCAGCTGCAATGGCAGGAATTTTCAACTGTCCATTTCCAACTTACGCTTTGGAAAACGAGGTACGAGATATGGGGATTCTCCCCTGAAAAGTGACTTACGACTTACTCTGGTTGTTGCCAGTGCGCTTTTTAAAAGAGGAATGATCCCGGCCAATCCATTGTGGGTACTAGAATTTATCCAGTCGAGAGCTTTAAACTTAACCTTAACTAAAACACTTCTATACTACCCTCATCCCTTTAGATTCAAACCCTTATACGCTCCTAATACAACTTAGATTGACTTTCATTTATATTATTTTTAAATTCATTACGAACATTATTTAAATATTATTTATTTAATCTTACAATACTATTCTAAACTATCACGGACATCAATTTACATATTTATTTATATTACGATATTACTTTTAACCCATTACTTTAACTTATATATTAACGTGCGTGTATTCAAAAAACTATTTTATTTTACTACGAATATTTTATTTATTTTCTACAGATATATTATACTTATTTATTTAACTTGTTTTTATTTTATGTATTTCCATTATTTTATTCATTTATTTAATTCTACAAACATTATTTCTAAATCCTTAATTTGACCCATTTATTTAACTTGATTTTATTGATTTTTATTTATTTGAACTGTTTATTTACGAACATTTCCTTAATTAATATGTGCGTGGAGAAAAAAAATCTTTTATTTTGCGAAGCCTCCGTTATTATTATTTGACAAAACAATCCATCATTTTAAATAGTGAAATTCTAATTCAGGCTTTTCACCTACGTCAAAATAATTATATTAGACTCATAGTCCATTTCCGGTTCTTTTTGTTTATTTCCTTTACTATTCCACCCGATTACTAACTTTTAAACTATGTCAGGCGGTTCCTTGTTTCTTTCTACTAATTTTATAATATAAATCATACTCCATATTCTCACTTCTATTTCTTGATTAAAATCTATTTTATCTCTTTCTCTTTCCGTTCTATATTCTGCCTTGTAAATTAGAAAACTTTTAAGCTTTACAGACCTCCGTATTTTTCCTAATCGTGAATATTTTTTTCTACACTTCCTCTTTGTTTTAAATCTACGTCTACAGCAAATGCGAACGTTTACTTTAACCTTTTTAAATTTTTGTAAAAACTTTTCTACACTACCTTGAACTTATGTTTTTCTTCTATTTCTTGATCTACATTTGTGTCTACTTTATTTATCACAACGCTATCTGATTCTAATTCAATTTCTACCTCTTTCGTGACCTCAACTTCCTGACTTTCTTTAATTAAATCTAACTCTATAACTTCTTGGTTCTTCTCTACCTTTACCATTATCTCACATCTTATTTCTCTTACTTCTGCTCTGAGTTCTTTAATTTCTGTTTTAACCTGACTAATTTCTTCCTTCAATTCTGCTTTGAGTTCTAACTGACTTTGTTCAAATTTCTGACACAATTCTTGTTGACTTTGCTTAAATTCTTGACGCATTTCTTCCATCATATTTATCATCATTTTCATCATCATTCGCATCTCAGATACTTCTTCTTTCTCCTTTTCTACTAACTGGGGATTTTTAAAATATATTGGGCTTTCTTTCGGATCCGTTTTTTATTCATAGTTACGCTATTACTTTGTATTTTTTAAATTATATTTTGCAAAATCGAATTGTTTATTTTTCTTACTAAGACGGAAACTCACACTAACTCCACCCTTTTAGTCCTTTTCTCTACCCGATCTAATGCTTTAACTCTGCCCAACATCTAATTGACTCTGATTTGATAGCATAAATGTCAAAATCTCTTTTCATTTCGAAAAAAAAAAATTTTCGGTCAATACTTTTTTTTAAAATTAAAGCATTTTTACATACGTAATTTAACTTTTGTATAAAACAAATTTTTCAAACACGAAACAAAGTACCTCGTTACTATTGTTTCTTAGGTTCAGCCCCACGGTTGGGTCTAGCCATTTGAACGGAGTTCGAATATGTGTATTCGAAATACCGGCCTCTTAGGCAGAGAAGAACATACTCGGAGAGTATGTATGCCCAAACGATAGCTATAAAGTATATAACTAGTGTTACATTTCCAGGACATAGCTTCTTCTCGGCTGTTGAGTTCAACACCAAGTTCAAAGCACTTTTTTGTTTGTGTATAAACACGGGCGCCAGCTGCTTATTCTAAAAGAATACTAAAAGAATAGACAACGCACTTTGAATAGTGGCCACTAACTCAACGCCTAAATCCATGACTAGCTCAGTTGTTTGTAATCACTAATAGATTATACTTAATTAGTGATTAAAAGAATTAATAAAAGAATTTGTTAAAAAGAATTGATAAAAAGAATTGACCGACAAATATAGTTTAATTTTAAAGATAATTTATTAACTAACATTTATTTACTAAATTTAAACATTTTATAATTCTAATAAAACACACGCATATTTTAAATTAACATTTCTAAATAGTTTAAACATTCCTATAGATTTAATAACAAAACACTCTAATTTAACTAATAAATATTGATATAATGACCACGCACATATTAACTCATGCACACACATAATTATGATAATAAAGGACTACATAGCATTTGAAATTTAATCACACACATCAATAGTTCATTTATGTATGATATAGAGTTCATATGATTAGACTCTTGAAAGATTCGTACGAATTAATGCAATGCAATGGCTATTACAGTATAGAACGAAATAAGCAAATGTTTTTACCTAGGCTTTTTTGAATGTTGACGTAGAATTTTGTTCTTTGGAGGCTGCTTTCGGTGAGGATATTTCCATTATAAATGCTTACCAGCCGGCTGGGACGTTTCCTTGCTGAGTTTCCTGATTTTCACGATTATTGCTATCGGAGACAAATAGATACTGACGGAGATTTTCTAAGATGTTAAGCTGACATTATTTCACGGGCAGATCTGCTGTTTTCTCGGACATCTGGGCTGGAGATAAACGTGCGTTCCCAAGATCTTCTCAACACTGCATTTTGTTTGTTAACTGCTCAATTAATTTCTGAACTGCACTACTCAATTACTTTGTGAACTGATTGTCTCAACTAATTTGTGGAATGAATTGTCCGATAAAAAAGTCTATTTATACCTGCGCCTTGTTGTCTTTCTCATATCTCCGGCAAAGATCTATTGTCAAATTCCAATGATAATCATTTGATAAACGTGTTTTGGAAGATTGCTTAATTAGTAATAGCCATGCAATAAAACGTGTTGTTTTATTTTATTAATAGCCATTGCCGTGGTTTTAATGATAATCTTCTTTTATTTCGCATACATTTTATTTATTTACAAATCGCACATATATACGCACATATATTTTTAATACAATTTACTATTTAGTTTTAACATTATTTTTTCTTTAATGAAAAGAGATTGGTATGTTTTTCTTTAACGAAAGATTATTTTTACGAATACTAATAAAAACTATTTATTTCCTTTTATGACCCTTAGTTTCATTTCTCAAACCAAGACTCCCCCTCCACCCTTTTGATTAATTAATTGTAGCTTTTTTATTTCAAAAACTAACGCTAGAAAACTATTTAATTCTTATCTTTTTTCTAAAACAAACTGCAATAAACTCTTCAACGGTTAATTTTATGATTTCTTTTATGAACGATTATTTTAATAATATAATTTTAGATAAAATTATATGTGCCTATATCAATATAGGTACAATATTTATATGCAAAACAGGTTTTAAATAGTCCACTACAAAAAATAGTCATGTCTAACATTTCCCCCATAGAAGTGCAGCAAAAGAAAAACCAATATTCACTAGACTTTACAATTATTAAGTGTAGAAAGCTTAAGCAGATTTTTATTTATATTTTATCCTCATGCTAAATGCATCCAAAAGGCCTTTAAGAAACCACTATTGATTGGGTATGAGTTAGATACCTGGGGAAAAAAACCTAAGCCAATCACTGCACTATAAGATCCTTCTCATTCAGTCCTAAATTCAGCATCAATAATAAAATCCACTTGCTCATTTTTGTTTTTTTCCCTACTATTTTTTAATTGTGATCAAATTTCTCAATGAGTCCATTCATATGAGATTTCTGTTGTAGCTTTCTTTTGGACAAGCTTTGACTCTCTCCTCATTAGTCTCATGAAAAATGTTTACTCTTATAGAATTAGTACATGACAATGATAATTTTTACTGGATTTTCCATTTCTCAACTCATTCTATTTGAGATCCTATTTTTTTTATGTTTGTTGTTTTTACTGGTGAGAGGATGCCGCAAAGTGATTACATTTAGTGGAGATGGTTTTCGTTACATATGGTATAGCTGATTTTTAATATATGTAATATTTTCCTGGACTTCATATGATTTTTCTTTCTTATGTTATTCTATATAACATATCAATCACATTTAATGTTTTCTTTATTTCTCTCTTTAGTGTGTCAACTTTCTTCTTAATTATTCACACTTTATATAAAATTAGACTTTATTTAAAATATTCACTGACTCTCTTTCTTAAATTCTAAATTGAATATATTTATGTATATTAATAATCATTGCATTTTTCATTTACATTTCCTCTTTACTTTCACATGTCAATCAAAGTGATAAAATATTCATGAAACAATTTATATTAATTTGATTAATGACAATTTATTTCAAAATTCCATTTCTTTTTTAAAGTCTTTACAGTCTTAATTTTATGTGATTGATTTTATATTTGTGTTATATATTTACTATAAATGGATTATGTCCTGTACAATGAGGGGTCAGATTGACTTTAGGTCAATATGGACGTGATGAGAATCTCAGACTCAGGGTGACCTTTGAACATTCCATCATCAGATTTGCAATTGGATGGACAGTTGAAGAGGAGTGTGAAGTGGATTGAAACCTGTCCATTAAAGCATGAAGATTGGCTATCTTAATATATATATATATCTGAGCACTTATTGCATATATGTGTAGAGATGGTAATCTGGACCAACTGATGATTGCTAGTTTAGCATGAAATACGTATATTGATGATTATTTATCTTTTCGACATATATGTGTTCAAGTGTATTAGTCAGTTTATGAGATAGAATGGAGAGTAGTGGATCATGTGAAAGTATGTGCTCATATACCTTATGTATTATATATCAAAAGAACCATATATTTTATTTTCATATTTTACGTGCCTTATTCTTTTACTACCATTTTAAAATCACTAACATACTTTTTTGGAATTATGTTTATACTTCATTTTGTTCTATTTCTGATCTTTTAATCAATTTTTCTTTTTCCCATCATTATAAGTTTTTTTACTAATAATTTTATAAATATTTATTATGACTTTAATAACAGTATTAGATTTATTTAGTCTTTACTAATTTAATGTTTTATTATTAACAAATATCTTTCTAATTTTATTGTTGGCATTTCATCTAGGCAAATCTGCTTAAACTAGCGATTCTGTTTTTTATGGATACGTTTTGAAATCATTTCCATTCTAAAGTAAAATATGTAAAATCTGCAATATTTTAATCAAAACTGCATAATTAACTTTTTGAATATAAATGGCTATATAGACAATACCGTTTCAAAGAGCTTTACAGAAAATTTTTTTTTTTCATTTTTTATTTAAAATCTTTATCTACGCAAAAAATTAAATTAAAACACAATTATTTAAAAATATTTTTAAAATTTAGCTATAAAATTAATATAATAATATTTTTTTTAATAAAATGAAATACAATTGTTATACATATAAATTATATATATGTTATAATGCTTATTTCAGTTATATATTTAGAGGCCGAGAGAGAAAGTTCTGAATGTGTGCCAAAATCAAAGTATTATATTAGGTAGTATATAAATAGAGATTGTCTTTTTATTAAAAATAGGAAACAAACAAAATATTTAATTTATTATATTTAAAATAAATTAAGTATAATAAAAAAAAAAACGTAGAAATTTAATTATTGGAGTAATTTTTAAAAGTAGTTTTCATTTCTGGAAAAAGAAGATGACCCTTTATTTCGATACCTACAACTAACTACAGATTATTTTCAATAAATGAAAATTGCATGAATTGGAAGAAAAGCTGTTTGATATTAAATGGAACATTGTTAAATTCGTGAAGTTCTATGAAGAACTGATGAGAGATGTAAAATGCAGACATGTATTTTATTGCACAGGCACAAATTGGGATTTATTATAAGTAAAAAATGGAAGGACAATATTGTGGAGATTGATTGTATATCAGAAAGAATGCAACATTAGTTGTGAAATGAGATGGGTAGACTCCCACAGTCTACCTGCAAGTGTCTTCACCTAGAAACCAGACCTCACTTGATATTATGCTGTTTAAGATAGTTTATTATGAATTCTGATGGTATTATGGGGGATAGCCACATTAAAACTGAATAAATGATAGTCTTAGGTTTTCAAAATGAAAAATGGCTCAAAGTGTTTGGCAACTTTGAAACACCATAAATGCTAGGTACATCCTCTATAGATTGACCTCTTTATCTAGGAAATATGGTAGAATTATTTCAAGTTAATGGTACATCAAAATAAAAAACAAAGAATCTCTACAAATTAATTGTTCTGCACAACCTTAAAGTAGTTATATTTCAAGAGTCCAATCATAAACATATTTACAAAAATTCCTGGATAAATTAGCAGTGCTCTTTATTTGTCTACCAAAGACAGACCATGGTTGCTTTTATCATATAGCCTTACACTCACCAAAACACTAAATAAATTATTTTACCCCACCTACTGCATCACTTTTCACACATGTCCTTCTAAAAACAGACTGTTGAACAACTCAAATTTCCAGACTTGAACCCGATTTTACCCCTTGTATGATATATAGAATCCAATGTCTACAGACAGAATGTAAATCTATTTATTATGAGGAATCCCTGACATCTTTGTCCATAGGAGTGCCGCACATCAATATGCATACAAAAGAGCTGCAGTCAAGCCAGAGTGTAGCTCAGTCTTCTTTGAGTATCAGAAATTTACATTTCTTTCATTCTCAGCAGCCACTCAATATACTGAGATAACTGATTCCAGGTGAAAGAGCAGAGAGGAATACTATATAGATAACTCCACAAACTCCATCAACCATAAACATTCGTCCTTTTCCTTCTCTAGAAAATGGACTCTGATTCTAACAACTCACTTTTGTTTTACATAAATTTAAATATCCCCTGTTATACATACATAAACTCACACATCTTTTCCACTACCTTATAATATTCTCCAGCTATGAATATGAGAGCAGTAAAATAAGGTCTCAAAAGCATGAGCCTTAGTTTGGTTTTTGTTATTTGAATTTATAAACTTCTCTTCAGCTGCCTTTTAGCACACTATTTATGATTTACTATCAAAAATTTAGAAATTGCTAATAAACTTATAAAATTATTTGATGATATGAGGAAAAAATAGACCCTGTAGAAACAAAACTTTACAAAATCTAGTTGTAGGACCTAAGCATTTTTATAAAGACTTGGTGGAAGTAAAAGTAGTAGTAAAAATACTACTGTCACTACTAATAAGATTGCTAATCTTACATACCCAATTTCTAAACTCAAGACTGATAAAATGAAGAAAAGCATCATTCGAGCAGAGTTGTAAGCTTCTCTTTCGCAATGTTTGTATTGAGTTATAAAGATTGCCTTTTTAATTTTTCTCTTTTTATAAAGTCCTTATTCATTTAATATTCTTGTATGAAAAATTAAAGATATAATCTTTATAAATTAATTTAAAAACAATCTGCTAATATCGATATATGCAGATCTTGGAAAATTACATGATGTCTGCTCTTTTTTTGTCTTCCTTATTTCAGTTGATGATGATCACACCATAATCAAAATTGTCTGTTGTTATTATAATTTTATATCAATATAATGTAAAAGTATTCTATAAATTTTATTTAAGGGTGCTCTGTAAAATTTAAAAAGCACAATAACAATATTCTAAGACCAATTAATATATTTTTCAATTTTCTGGATGTGATACTATCCTATAGCTAGGGAACATGAAGAACTAATGAACAAAACAAGACATCAGAGATAAAAAATGTTTTAACTAAATTTGAGTACAGTTTTCATGGAGAGATATTTGCACCGGTCATATTATAATTACTATGTTAACCCTTTTCCCGCCTCTTACGAGGCACCTCGTAGACATCTGACATCACTCTAACTCTGCAAGTTTTTATACGAAAATATTCGTTCAATATGTTTTTAAATAGATTTTTAAAAGCTCTATAAGATGGTGCCCTCTTCCGAATTCTTTTACAAGTAAAAAATAAAAAAAACTGCATTTAAAGCTAAACAAAGAAAGAAGCTTATTGGTGATTGGCTCTCAGCCAGTTCTCAGCCGACAAAGACATTCTGATTGGCTGGAAAAAACAAAGAAACCGCCTGATCAAAGAAAATAAAGATAAACGCTGAGATTTTCATTTCGAATGTGATTTAAGTATTAAAAAAAGGATAATTTGACAAATTAAAAATAATTTTTAAAAAATAAACTAAAAAAACAAAATTATTTTCGAAAAATATCGAAGATTTTTGTAAAAATATTGAAGCTGTAGTAAAAGAAATATTTACTTTTCTATAACGTAAAAGTCGATCTTTTTGTTTATATTATAGCTTTTATGTTGCCGAAATTGAATATTTTAGAATAAATAAATAGCAATTTATTTTTGAAAGAACTTTCGTTCTCTTCATAACCTGAAAAATTAATAATATACTTTTTATAAACGTATCTGAGTTGAATTTAATATTATAGGCGAATATGTTTTAACAATAGGCTTTGTCTTCAGTTTGTGAGTTGGCCAATTAAGAGATTTGATTTTTATCTCATACAACCAATAATAAAATTAGCGGTTAAAAGGTTAATAATATCCCAAAGAAGTAAACTGGTTTGTACATTATACCATTTAGTATCCATCAATTATTCAAGCTTCCAGTAGATGGCTCTAGAATAGGGAAGATAACTTCTCTTGAAAGTATATAAGAGGTCATGTGATGCTGCTGGTACAATTTTTATTCATTTGAATGACAGTTTTGATTATCTAGTAGTCTTCTTCAGAGCTTTTTTTTCCAATAGTTTTTCAGTTAACATATGAGAAAGACAGTCAATATTGTCAGATAATTTAGTATAAAGCATGATCAAAAGTGCAAAGAAGAAACATTTAAAAAAATTATTTAACCAAAAAAATGAAAGAGTATTGAACAACTACAGTATTTTGAATACAAAATTTTTCAAAACATATGCAGATCTTCAAAAAAATTGAGTTTATTTTGAGCAAAAAAAACTATAACCAGAGAAGCAAAAAGAGCAATGACTAATCTTTCTGCTACATTTTAAAAATTGTTTCATTTACCCAAATATGTGCTATATGGTGAGATATGTTTCAGTAACAGCTCTTGATTTATCTGTTATATTTTTTGGATAACATCATATGGGGAGTATTTTCTAATACCTCCTAATATCTAGTTATCCAAATGTTATCAAAACCATCAGAATTAAACTAAGCTGCATAATTTGTAACTGAATATTATGGATTCAATTAATATAAAAACCCTAAAATTAAAGTAATTTTTCACTGACTTGTCATAGTTTTTATTCATAGAGAGTCAACAATAGTCATACACAAATGATTATTCTGAGATCATTATTATGCAGTAAAAATATTCCCAAACAGCAAAACAGTGTTTAAACATAAGTCATAATTACTGCATTAGTATAGGAACATATAAAAACTATGTCAAATATCAAGTTACTTGAATGATAATCTGAGTTGATATAACTGCTTGAGAGAAAATCCTCTTGAAAGAAATTTTACATAATCCACATTTGCATCCCAAATTGTAGACTTGAAAGATGGGTATATTTTGAAGCTCTTCATATATATTATTAAAAAAATCAGTCAACACTTAGATAATCCCAATATCAATAACAATCAACAATTTCAAACTGTTGTCAAGGCAACCTCCTTTTAACAATAAAGGTGAAATATATATATATGTAATTTAGATGAAAGAAAATTAGCTTTCACAGGTGCTATGAATTGGTATACAGTCATAAGTTTAGTCCAGGACAAGTTAAGAAGAATGCATAATATACTGGTAAAATAATATTATTTTGGATTGATTTAAGCTATCAGCAGGAATGTAATGGGAAAAGTTGGTTTCTTTATAGTAAAAAGTAAAAAAAATATTATAGATCAATCATATTTGAATGTAGAGAGAATAGGGTGGGGAGGAAGAGAGATAGGTGATTGGGTATGTGGATGAAAGGACAGAAAACATATATTACTGATTATTAAAAAAAGATAATAGCAACAGCAGTAAAATAATGAAATAATCATACACTGAGTGATGGAGATGCATAATTTTAGATTACATATTACTACAACACAGCAAAAAAAAAACTGAGAGCATGCATATTGAAAAGAATGAAAATCTTAATAGAATTTGCGTCATTGCAATTTAGTGATAGGTACTTTTTAAAATGCTTAGGAGGCACCTGGTGCCCGTTGGCCTACTGTTTTGAGTTATTTTTTTTATTCATAATGATATAGTAGTCTGCAGATATTTTGAGCATTATTAGATGATGCGATATTTTAGTATTACACAAATAAAAATCTTTGCATCTGCATTTTTCGGGATTACTGGTTTTCATCTAATTTATTTAAGCATTTGTTTATACGCATCTCTTTACAAAAATTATATTACAGCTCAGAGAAGGTCATGCAATTTCCTCCATATGCATCTGATTATAACATTTTTATTTTATAAATAATATATAATTTGCAGATGTCATAGTTAGAATTTTTGAATCCCTGTGCAAAATTTAAAAAAGACCCTTTTTAATATTTGCAACTTATATCCTCAATACTAATTTGAACATATATAGACGCTCATATACTATGTCTCAGTTTGCTTCGCGATAACAATACTAATGTTATATAAATACATTGTACGCTAATACAAATCTAATGAGCGTAAATAAGATTTTTAAAACCTAATTAAAGTCTTTGAAAAGTCATATGACTAAAAAATTCAGTTTCTTTTTTCTTCTCTAAATTAATATGTAAATTTAATTTGTACTTCACTTACTAGAAGAAAAGTGTTTCTGAAAATCAAATAATCACAGGTTTTTAATTTAATTATTAAAAGTAGTTTATCTGGAATATCACTTCTGTAATATTTATGACAATTGAGTTGATGTTTCTCTATTCCTTTGTGTTTAGAATATTAATAATTGTTTGAGGGGAATAAGGGCACATTTTAAAACCTGATTAGGAAGTTCATATTTTAAAATATTTTATTCTTGTATAATTTATAATTCGTTTAATTCTCTACATAAATTTCTCAATGAATTTTTATTTTTTTGCATTTATGTATGTGCGTGTAATTTGTTTGAAAAAATTAACATTTTGACTTTTTATATATATAAAAAAAAAACAGCAAATTCTTTTTAGTTGTTGTTATTATTTAATTATTATTCATATATTAAATAACTTGTTTGATATTCTTGTATTCATAATTTAAATAATAGATATAAAATGTGATAAGGAATAAAGGTTACAAAAAATTAATTTTAGAAGTAATACTTAAAAACTTAATTTGGATTTCGAGGACAGATATAATGGGGTGTAAAAATTGAATTTGTGATTAAAATATTTTAATACAAAGGTATATTTTGTCATATATTTGCATATATTAAGATGTCACAAATAACATCAAGTAATAAATTTAAAATAAAATAAAAATATTAATCAATAAATTCCTGAACGCTATAAAAACTACATTTTTTTATTACATACTTGTATTGATTATCAATTTGATATTAAAGTTTGAAGATTTGCTATCTTCATATATATCGAACACTGATTATATATATATATGTAGGAAATAATGATCTGGATGAACTGATGAGTGCTGATTCAGCATGAGATAAATATGTTGGAGATCATTTGTCTTTTTACATGTGGTCATGCTTATATGTTGTATAAATGTGATGGATGACTGAAGAAAGCTTGGAAGTCTGTGTTCAAATCCTCTCTAATTACATCTAGCTAAAGTATATGTACTATACTTTTTTTTCATGTATCAAAGCATAGGCTGGGAAGCTAACCCGCATGCCTAGGACAATGCTTGTAAGGCAGCTGTGCTGATCACTCGGCCACCAACGCTTGACATATATACTATACTTGTATTTAAAAATACAGATTTAGCCTTATTCTGACCATCCCTCTTCTATGTATTTAAATGGTCTTAAGATCATATATGAGAGGTCAGAATGACTTATGGTCAATGTGGGGACAAAAAAATTAGTAAACAGGGGCTTTGAACGTGCCATCATCTTTTTAATGATATGAATGGCTAAAGAGTTGGAGAGTGGAGATGGCTGAAGTCTGCCCATTAAAGTTTGAAGATTTGCTATCTTATATAAATAGAGCACTGATTGGATATATGTGTGGGAGATGATGATTTAGACCAATTGATGGATGCTGGTTCAGCATGAAATGTATATATTAGAGATCTTTTTCACATGCATGTAGCCATGTGTATCAGTTGTATAAGATGGAATGGATAACTGAAGGTAACTTGAAAGTATGGGTTCAAATTCCCTCTAACTACAATTTAATATAACTAAATCAAATTTATGTTAATACCCAATGCTTAATAAAGTTTTACACTCATCTCTTCCATTTCTATAATTTCCTTTTTTATTTCACAACACCACTGCTACCAAGCCCTGCACAGTTGGTTGAGCATTCGACTTTGGGATTAGTAAATTCCAAGATTGATTTTTGCAAGTTTGGTGCTTGAACTTCTTATACACTCCTGAGAAAAAACAAACTTAAGACTGCACTGATTCGAGATCTAAACAAGCAGATGCAAAACAAGTTTTACTTTTATACCTTAATTTTGTTATATAATAAACAATACTCATTACAGTGTTTTAATAATGTGTATTGTGATTCATTATTCTATAAATAATATTACTTCTTATTCTTTACAAATCATAATTTTTGGGTGATATTAATCAATCTGTTTATAATAGGTGGCATATAAATCAAGTACACTAATTCATAAATAAATCACTACCCAAAATTAAATTTAAAATTCACTACCAATGCTTTTACTGCTAAGACACATTTATCAAAATCAAAGTTAGACAACACAAAATGAATGTATATTATCCTAACTTTTCACAATTCTAATTCACTTTCAATTACCGATAACTTTTAAATAAAACCATACATTTAAAGATTCCTGAAAGCACTTCTACTATTTGATTATTTAATGCTTAAAATTTGTAATAAATAACAAAAAATCATATACAACAGCTATATAAATATATATTAATAATTATACAAATAAAACTTATTGGCACCATGGTTTTGTGCCCTTTTCAAATGTTAAGCATCCAGTTTAACATTGTGTGATGTGATGTGATGTACTGTAGCTTCTCTTTAAATGAAGTCAAGAATCTCTCAGCAATTATGCCCAGAGAAACCTGTTAGCTATTTTATTTTACATTCCCCACTCTAAGTTTTCCCATATTCTGCTCCATCCCATTTAACCAATTATTGCAGATAGATCACCATCTAATGTTCTATAATGGAAGTAAAATAACACCAATAACAAAATAAAACATCAATAAAACAATAAAATTATGATATAGAGAATCAATATAAGTTCAAAGAATTAACTATATAATATAACAATATACAGAATAAATATTACATACCTTACACAACTTACTGGCGTTAGATGGTGTTTTATTTACAATAATTGGTTAACATTAAAATAGATGCTTAACATTTGAAAAAGGCACAAAACCATGTGCAAAAAAGACTGTATAATTATTGTTAATGTATATTTATATAGCTATTGTATATGATTTTTTTATGAATATGAGGCTATAAGTTGTTCTTGAAAGTGCTAAGCTTCATTCAAAATGCATTTATGATAAGCTTTTCTTCAATAGCATCCAAGCATGCAAAAGTTGAATTTATAATTTATTTGAAAGAACAGTATGATGGACATCATTAATATCCATTTTTGTTGATGCTTAAAATTTAAATATTATTATGATTTATATATATTTTAACCATTAGCAAATGAGTATGGCCTTTTTAATTCCAAATATATATATACATATATAAAGACAAAATAAGATAATAATAATTTTCATCATCATCTAAATATGAGTTTTGTGATGACTATAAAATGAATTTATGAAACTCAAATACATCAACGTACAGAAAACCACTGGTCCATTATTTAGTTTGTTTGATATTTGCAATGGTGTCTTTTTTTTCTCATGTGTCATAGCATCAGCCGGGAAGTGAATTCACTAACCTGGGACAACTGCTTGTAAAGCAGCTGTCACTGACCTTTTAACCACCAATGCTTGATATCATACACATAAACTCATGCATATTGTGAAAATGGCTAATATTGGAATTAAGAGATACTGGTTGATTCCTCCTAGTCTAAGGAAGAATAAAATATCTTTGGATATTCCTGAATATTGTTGTGCTTAGCATGCCATACTGACTGTATTGTTACTTTATTATTTACAAATGAGGCCTTGCAACAAAATCATACATTTTCAGATATCTTAAAAATATGCCCAAATAATTTTAAGATTTCCTAACTAACTGGCACATAAACATTCTAGCTACTTAAATCAATAGTAATCAGACAATAAGTAAATATCTAAATATTTTTAAGAAGGCATTTTGGTATATCCAAGATGTATGTATGGATGTGCATAATGCTGAAATAGCTTTTATGATGCTGAATTAACTCAATTACAATTTATATTACACACTGAAAATAAGTATTTATCTTAATTTATAAGATTTAAATAGCTCATCAGGATTTACGTATTGGAAACAATCCAACTTAGCAACTACAATACACAATCATCATAAACTTTCAGCCAAATATTTTAGTAAAAATGTAAATAGTAACGAGATCAAATAAATTTGCAGATTTTTTAAAAAAAATAGTACATTTTTTATATTAAAAAAAAACAGCACTCATATTCTCAAAATCCTGAAAAGTAAAAACTTTATCTATTCATGTAAGAAGCAATTGAGTTCGTCTCCACTGCTTCGTTATTTTTAAATATTTGAGAAAATATTCTATATATCTTTATTCGGCAATGGGATATTATTTTACTTTACATATGACTGCAAACTGAATGCATGCATACGCACTAACATGTAGAACAATAAACTTCTATCCATTGGCTATATTAACGCATGTCCTTGAGCATCAAAGTCAGCCATGTTACACATAAAAAATAAACCTACTTTCATGTGCTGTCCTAAATCATATATGGATCACATATGAAAGGTTAATATAAAACCAGCCAAAATGTTCCAATAATGAATAATATTTGTAATTCACCGCACCACTATCATACAAGGTAGAAACTGGTTTCTATTCACTTTTAACTCCTATGGAGAAATGGTTTGATAAACATATGACCAAAGACGTGTGAAAACCCAAGATGCATATTTTATGCTGAACCAGCATTCATCAGTTGGCCCCGAGGCACAATCTTATCATTGTTCAGAATATATAGATAGAAAATTACTATGGTTTAATTGATGTGTCAAATTTGCTGCCCTCACAACTTTGACATAAACCACTTAATGGAAATATATTAATAATTTTTCTTATTCATTTATTAGACCAGAGATTATCCAATAATGAATAATATTTCTGTAGTGTAATTTTCACCTTGCATGAGAGTGGTGTATTCATTAAAGGATAATTTCTAATCTAACGAATGATTAATAAAAATTATTAATAGTCATGTTCTTGCAGTTTCTTTGAATCGTTATTCTAGTCTATGATCCATTTAAAATCTTAGATAGCCAACAAAAAGGCTTGATTATTTCCAGCAATGTGGCTGATTTTGATACTAGCTGGCACTGTATTAATATAGCCAGCATATGTTATAATATATATATATATATATATATATATATATATATATATATATATATATATATATATATATATATATATATATATATATAAACAAACATTGTAAATTTCTATCATTAGGCAGCTACTCACAAATGAATGTACCTTTTAACTTCAGCAGAAGAAAAAAAATAACATATAATACTGTGTTGGAAATAATATATACACAAAATAGTCAATTGTAAATCTTTGTTAACAATAAATATCAAAGTATTGCTTAAGACAGTATCCAAGGTTGTCATGAACTACTGTTTCATTGGGAGCAGAAGTTAGAATAATGAGACACAAAGTAGTTAATTCAGTGATTTTCAACCACTGTACTGTGGTACACTGTGCCGCCAAACATAAGCGATGTCAGAAAAGTGTGCAATGCATATGACTATTTCAGCTTTAGCTACTGGCTTATAATATTATATATTGTTTAGTCTACTAGTCGAAAGATTGAAGTGTGCATACGGTAACTTATGTAACTGCAATCGCATGTATAATATCACAATATTGTGTTGTCAAATGTAATTAAAACGGATTCAGAGGTAATATACAATATGGAGTTTCAAATAAATTTTTAACAAAACCATTTCTGTTTTAAAAGAACCTTCTAAAATGGGTAAATGGATTAAAAAAAGAAAACTTAATGGAGATAATGATGATGTTAGCGGTCAGGTTAACAAGCACAACAATCGATTAATTTATTCTGGATTAATCTTTCATACGATTATCCAACAATATCAAAAAAAAAAGCTTTAAATGTATTAGTACAATTTTCCACATCTTATTTGTGTGAATTCGGATTTCTGGCTTTGACAAATATTAAAACAAAAAAAGATCTACACTTGCAAATCTGGATCACAAAGTGCGAGTAGCATTATCCTTTTTACGCCCAAATATAAAAGAAATTATAAAAAACGACAAAGCTCGAATTTTGCATTAAATGTAATATGTATCAATAAATAAACGTTTTCTTAACTTTGTAAAGGAATTTCATTTTATATTAAATTGAAAATTATTATCCTATGCGGTTTCTACAAAGTATGTTATAGGTACATCAATCATTTAAACAAGTGAAATTCTTTTAAATTCATCTTATTGTTAGGTTATTGTGCCGCCATTTTTTTTTTTGTTATTAAAAGTGTGCAGTGATTTAAAAAAAGGTTCAGAATCACTGAGTTAATTAATGATAATATTTAAATGATGCTTTCTATGATGTAACTTACTCGTTACTATTCTCTAATTAATTTAATTTGAATTTTTTGTTTGTTTCTATAATGAGAAAGTATATTTGACTATTATCAGTTGAGAATACCATTAAATTGAAGTATTTTTTAGCTAATTAGATGATTGGTTAATTAAAAGAATAAAAAATAATACTAACATTAATCCTATAATTAATGATCAAAGAATTTATCTGGAAATGATTTATTCAGAACTAGACCACATCATAAATCAAGTATAAAACTAAAAGTGAATTTTTTGATAACTATATAAACTAATTCACATTGAATTCATAAATATTGCATATACAGTTTTCTACTTTGATATAAATGGTCTCTTGTAATGCTCTTTTTTTACCTTAATCTATAATAATTATAATGAAAAAACTTTAATAATTTCCCTAACTGTAGTCCTTCATTATATTGTATCCTCATCCAAATCGTTTTAGTGAAAGAAATCAATGCATTTTAGAGAGTTTAGAGATAATCTTCATAGTATAACTTGAGGTCTGTTTATTCCCTGAAAGGTATATTCATATTTATCATAAAGTATATTTTTAGAAAATTTGATACCTTTCATTCCCTTTACATTCCCAATCCAAAAAATAATAATAATCAAATAGTTTAATATTTGGGAGAGTATAAGACATTTAATTAAGTACAAGGAATGGCAAATCAAACAATGGATCTCTGGATCCTTATCTTCCATTTTACCCTCACAATAAATCATGCAGAGTTTCAACAAATATATGCCCTTACTGTAGTAGATTCAATACTATCATATCTAGAAAATTTTAAAAAATGCTAATTAGTCACAAGCTTTTCCTATCATATTTTAGAATATTACAAAGCAATGTTAAAGTGAACATTTTATGGTGTCTAATTAATAATTATTTAGTTATTAAATAACTTGCTTAATATTTTTGTATTTAAATAAATGTCCAGTAGAATTATGGTTCTATAAATTAATCAATTTATTTGGAATAATTATTTCTTTATTACACTATTTTTAATTTATATTGGCATATTAGAGTCTATATTTACATTTTTGACTAAAAATTCAACAAATATTTAACTTGGATGGATAGAACCTATTTACATTATAAATATTACTCCAGAGACATTCTAAAAAAATTCAGTGTTGGTTGTTTTCTTTAAAAATATGTGGCAAAAGTAAGAGAGCTACAATTTGACATGATATTGGAAGTCTTTCAGAAAGAAAGGTTTTTTGCAGAAGAAATTAAACAACACCATCACAAAATATCAAATAAGCAGAGTAATAGATCAGCATGTTCTATAGGTGAACTTATTTGTGGTTCATAGATTAATTTATAAATTAATTGCAAAACACATCTCTAGTGTTTTATTTTTTATCTTTTTTTGGGGGGAATGCACCTACTCATTTACAAATGGCTGCCATTGCCAAAATTCTCAAACGAAAATACCTTCCAAACTAAATATATCTGAAAATTAGGTTTTCATATCTGGATAATGAATCATCTTAGTATTTTGGACATTAATTAATAAACCAAATACTTTATGCATTGCATTCGAATTCTATGAACTTTTTATTGGAAAGTGTGACATATTGCAAATAAACATCACATGACCATCACCTCTTATGCTTGTGTATATCTGTTGTTAAAACAGGCAAAACTCACTATAGTATTGCCACACACAGCAAATTAGAGTAATCAATGGATGCTAGAAGGCTTGTGCATAAAATCCCCATCTAGTACCTACTCATCCAATATCCCCAGACTAGTTTCTGGCTTGTGGCCATGGCAATATGTATAGTGAGTTTTGCCTGTTTTAATATTGCAAATATAGCTGTGTAAAAAAAGTTATTCTTGCTTTTTTTTTTAAGTGTCATAGCACCGGCTGGGATATGAACCCACAACCCGGGCAACTACCTGCAAGTGCAAGGCAGTCGTGCTGACCTCTTGACCACCAATGCAAGCTATTTTTGTTTTTAATCCATCAAATTGAAAATTCCATTACTAAACTTATATTATATTTTAATGTCAGCTTCACAAAGTTATCTATAAACTCTTCCATGGATCACTATCATAAAAATAAAAAACAAATCTTAGCACTAGTACAAATACTTGTTTATTGCTAATTTTCATTTTAAATGATTCAGATTTCCCCACCAACAATTATATTTTTTCTTCTCACTCTTTTACATAGAAACTGTATAATATACATAAATTTTGGTGAACAGTCAGCTTATTTCAAATACAAGCCATAAAGCTGCTCAATTAATTGAGTCAAATGTCACAGCCAAATCAATAACTGTTACACAAATCACAACTGCTAGCACTTTTTTACATTGGCTGACAACAAAAATTATAATAATTTATCATATATTATATTACAAAGAATAAACAAACTTCCAGTCATGTGATTTTATGAATTTACATGCAATCCCCTGAGAGCAGTGCTTATAAATTCATAAAGGCACCTGACTGGGGGTTTGTTCCTTCTTTATAATGTTACATAAGTAATCTGCACTATAAAAAATAGATTTATTACTGTAAATTCAAAATTTACTATGGATTTCTAATCGCAAATGGCTAAATATGAGATTCTATCTCTCCTGCTACAGAATGAATGTTAGTACAATTCAATTAACAATTTATAACTCAGTCACACAATAGATTAAATCCCTGATTTTATCATAGTGAGAAAAGGTTATCTTATATATAGAAAAGCTCTAAATATAAGCATACACTTATGGTTTTTAAATTAACGCACATGGGTGGGTGCAAGTAAATTCGTAAAAGCACCTGAAAGAAGATTTTTTCCTTTTTTATAATATTTGCATACATAGTCTGCATTATATAAACAATACTCAGATTCATCATGTTATTCCATTTTTGCAATTCATCAAAAAATAATATGACACTAGTGTGAGCCTCAAGATATCAGCCTAGTCTGCAAAGAAAGGCACGATGTAAAAAGAAAAGTGAAGGAGGCTTGTTTCATAGTGATGGATTGCAACACCATCAACTGTAAGGACACATGCTTCATGATCTCAAGAAAATGGAGCAATTAACCTTGAACTTTGCATAATTTCATATAATTAATTCACTTAGAGCTACGAAGATGAGAGCTCGTCTCTTGAAAGCACTTGCAGAATAGTATAATTTTATTTTGTTTTAGTATAAAGTAGCTTTGCGTTCAGGTGCAATAGCACCTATATTATTTTACAAATAGACTATTACAATAATTTATCAACAATAAAATAATCTATGAAATAAAATTCTTAAAAGTATTTTTGCTATGCTCAATAACAACTATATTCCACAAATATTACTGCAGTCTTTTCTACCCTTATTATTTGGAATATTAGAAGCATCTATAAGATTAAATGGTACATTTTCAAAAATCCATTGACTCTGATAAATCAAAGCTTTTGACATATCACCACCATATTTCCAACTTCAGCAGATATTCCATATATTGCAGTCTTTTCATTTTTAAGAGTACAAATCCTATAAGTTTATTAGCTTAAAAATCTTTGTGTTTACCTAAATGAGTAAATAGAATGAATATGTCATTATTATTAAAAAAAAAAAAAAAGATTAAAATACTTTTTTGTTTTATTTCAAATATCATTAACTCATAAAGAAATGTAATTTATCAATTTAACAGGATTATAATAGCTCAGTTGGTTAAAGCGTTTGCTTTAAATACAATAAATATGATTTTAAACCAATAAACACCCCATGATCACCATTTCTTATGCTTGTTTATAAGTTTTTAAAACAGGCAAAACTCACTATACATATTGCCACACATAGCAAGCTAGAATAATCAATGGATACCAGAAGGCTTGTGCAATATGTATAGTGAGATTTACTTGTTTTAACAACAATTATAAGTAAGCATAAGAAATGGTAATCATGTGATGTTTATTGGCTTAAAACCAATCCTGCCTAATAGGATAGTGGTGGCTATGGTTATTAAAGAATGAAAGACACCAAAATGTATAGGTATTGAACTGAGTTCAGACCTATCTGATTATATAAGCTAATGAGCTTGGATTGAAAATATTATGGTGTTTTCAGTTTAAGACTCATAGTTTTATAGTTAAATGGGGATAAAAAGTGGCTGCTAGAGGATTGCATTAGATCCTATGATCTAGGTGTAGTATTGGATGTGTAGGCACTAAATGAAGATTTTATGCACAAGCCTTCTGGCATCCATTGATTACTCTATCTTGCTATGTGTGGCAATATGTATAGTGAGTTTTGCCTGTTTTAACAACAGTTATAAACAAGCATAAAATGGTGATCATGTGATGTTTATTGGCTTATAGCCAATCCTTCCTAATAGGATAGTGGTGGCTATGATTATTAAAGAACCAAAGACACCAAAATGTATAGGTACTGAACTGAGTTCAGACCTATATGACTATATAAGACTATATAAGCTAATGAGCTTGGATTGAAAATATTAAGGTATTTTCAGTTTAAGACTCATACTTTTATAGTTAAGTGGAGATAAAAGGTGGCTGCTAGAGGGTTGCATTAGATCTTAAGATCTACATGCAGTGCTCTTAGATCCAAGACTTCTCTCTGACAAAGGCCACAAGCCAGAAACTAGTCAGGGAATATTGGATGAGTAGGCACTAGATTTATGCACTGGTTGTAAAGTTTCAGTTTTATTCTATTATTCTATCAAGCAGAAGATAACACATACTTTTTAAAAAAACAAGTCTAAATATTTAAATGGCTTCATTGTTCAAGAATTTATAAGTTTGAGGGTTGGAAATGCCAACCTTGGAATTGACCCTAGGATCCCATGTCCCAGAGTCTGACAATGTTCTACTGTACTAAACTACATAGATCAATCAAATCAAAAATAAGTTTATGTTAAAGAATGAAATTACTTATACCTTCAACCCTCTTCTTAAAAGAATGAACTTACTTATACCTTCAACCCTCTTCTTAAAAGATTTCCAAATTGGATAATTTAATGTTTTGGAATTTACCATAAGTAGTAGTCACAGGTAAACAACAAATTATATCAATATGTTCAAAATAGGATTTATACAACAATGATAACCTAATGAATTATTTTGAAGTTATTTGTAAGAAATTTAAGCACTGTAATTGACCGAGCCACCTGTGTTCCATAAATGTTGAGTTCTAGGATCTGCATCATGTAGAGTATCTTGAAATATGATGATCTATGATATGTACAATGAGATGAGTACATAATCTATAAGTTTGGACTGTTTTTGAGAGCAAAGGAATCCAAAGTTTTCTATAGCGATTTTTCTGCCTAAACAAAGCATCTGTTAATGCAATAAATACTTGTATTAGCATAAGAGGCAGATATATTAATAGTTTGTGTATGTACGTGATACTATATTATTAATAAATGAAAATTAAAAAAAAAATCTTAACCTGAAAGTGAAACAAAAAAATAATAGAAGACTATTTTTAGACCTCAAAAAAGTCAAAGATATCTTTCTAAAATTTTCAGCAAAGAAAGTTATAACAAAAAAATTCAACATAACATTTAACAGTAGCATAAATGTCTCAATAAAGATAGAAAATAAGAATTATTAATATATATATCTAACTAACATTCTTGTGAAAGTCTAACAATAAATAAGAGAAATCACGGTTCTGTTGAGATTTCCTCCTCCCTCTCCCACCAAATAGCAATAATTGTAAAAAAAAATTAAGCCTCATTTGCGGTTGAAAGTCAAAATTCTAAAAAAAAATATTATCTTCTGGTCATGTTACAAAACTGAAGGATAATTTTAAAAAATATGGTTGTTAGACCAAAAGAAATTATAAACTAGATGGATAGAATAATAGAAATAAAACATTGATGATATGATTTGGAGCAGAGGAGCAGACTTTGGAGCTCAAGGCCCATGGATCACAACTCAGATAGTTTGCTCTATCACTTCTGGTCATCAAACTTTTTATGAACTTCTGAGCAGTTAATCATTTGATTATTATTACTATTAAAAATATGGTGAATCTTTATATGTGGAATCAGTAATAGTCATATTTTCCTCTTGAGGTAATGACAGTTCATCCTGTCTAACCACATCTATGTTCTGGATTCAAATATGATCTGAAGTTTAGCTCTGAACAGGTAAAAATTTTGGTCTTAAAATTCCAATACAAACAGGCCTAGTTAGAATTTTTTTCCCAGTTATTCAAGACCATTATAAACTCAGTTAATTATTCAAAATTTGGATGTTAAGTACAGAATAAACAAGGATGAAAACCTATTTAAAATTTGGTCTGCTCAGCAGTGAGAAAAACCTGATAGGTAATACTTTTTCCTTCACAGATTTCCTTTGGAGGGAAGAATATTGGAAAGATTATTTGTCTTTCAGTAGGTTATTTAAGGGATATTTTCTTTGTGCAGATTTTATCACATAAATACTTGTATACATTGATGTTCTAATATATATATATATATATATATATATATATCAAATATATATATATATATATATATATATATATATATTTGATGAGAGTAGAATCAAATGCAGGTGAAGATACCTGGACAATAGAGCAATTTGTTATTTTTTCCAAAAGATTAATAACGTATAATACATTTATACAAAGGCTGGCATAGTGCAGTGGTAGAATGTTAGATTCAAACACTAAAAGTTCTTTGATCACATTTTTGTTATTTCTGGTGCTAAAAATCACATGATCACTCAAAATGACAAACCATTGATGATAAAAGCTCTACATTGAGTTAGATTCATTGTGTGATATAACTCAGCATTTCTGATAAGAAAAAAGTAGTCCTATAATCTAGTGGTAAAAATGGCAAAACATTGTCATTGTGAAATATTCTGCTTCGAAATTAAGTGCATTTTGATAACAAAAACGAACTATTCATTCTGGTCCAAAAACTGGTATAGTCGCAATTAGAAGATTTTTCTAATAGACATTTTATTGATGCGATATGATGGCATAAAAAAAATTCATTTAAGAATGCAGTATAAAATATGTTGGCATCATTATAAAGCAAATAAGTTATGCCATAGAATATATTATTATAACATTTTGTCTTCTTTGGAGTAGGCATATGAAGTGAATGAACTGTGACAGGCTTCCTGAAAAATGTTGGAATTTAAGCATGATTTAATGAGAGAGGTGGACTTCATTTATATTATGAAGATTATTTTAATAGCACTTTAAAGGTATGCAATACAGATTGCTTTTATTAAAAAGATATGTTGAGCACAGAATGCAGTTGCAAATTACATTTAAGCAAGGGCTTGGAGTCATTGACAAAGAAAGTTTTATTGGAGAATAAAAGACCCTATCACAAAATATTGAATAAACAGACTAATAAATCAGCATGTTTTATACATAGAAGACTTGTGGTTCATGGTTTGGTTCTGTGCATTATATCTTTTTGTCTTTATATCTGTTTTTTTTTTTTTGCCAGTAAAGTTAAATAAGATTTAGTACAATATATATATATATGTTATATAACGAATGTGCTAATAACTAGCTCTTAATAAGCTTTTCCGAATATCCCTATCACCAAATCGTTTTCTAGCTCCTGGCTGTCGGTCTGGGGATAGAGATATTCGAAAAAGCGTGTTAACAGCTATTAGCACGCTCATTATATAATATTTGTAGTACAAGCTTATTAAATTAAGTCACATGTTGTATCACTTGATTTTCTTGCATTATGTTATATAAAGCAAGTAAAGAAACATTGGAGATTAGTTCTGATTTTTTAAAAATATTGTTAATGGAGCATTAAAGTTCTGTAGCAGTTAAAAATTTCGTGAATAAACTTATTCTCAGTAATGTAACCAGATAAAACCTTACCTAATAAAATAAATTATTATTATCAATTAATAAAGTACTGTATTGAATGAAATTTACTAATAATTTAGTAGTGTTTAACTTTATCAAATTTATCGCTACTATTAATACATACAATAAAAAATGAAATGCTTGCATTTAGATGTGCATTTTTATATATATCAACATTATCATTTTCAACTATTCTCAATAGGATACAGGTTGAAAGTCTCTCCAAATTTAATCCAGTTATTCCTACTCATTCATTTGCCCACTCAGGAAAACTTCCTTATTTCATCCATCCATCTCACTCATGGTCTGTTTCTATATCTTTAAAAAAACTTAAAACAAGTTTTAATTGTCCATTTATTATTATTGCTTTATAAAAATATCCGACGTTTCATTTAGTCTCTTAACTCTTTTAATGATATCAGTTTGTTTTTTAGCTGTGTATTTGGGCTGTCATTTCTCTTTATTATTCCCAATATATATTATTCTATATTTCATATTCTGAAGCCTTCGTGTTGTATTTATGTTTAATATCCAAATATCAGATCCATATGTCATCATCATCATCATTACCAACCATTATCAATACATTGCAGGATGAAGGTCTGTCTCTGCAAGTTCAATCCATCTTCTCTGATTTTTAGCTTCTCTTCTCCATATCATCCCTGCACACTTTTTTATTCCATCTATCTCATATGTGGTCTCTTTCTAGATCTTTTACAATCACTTGTAATCCAGTTTAAGATTTCAATTGCTCATCTATTATCATCTCTTCTAGCAATATGTCCAGCCCAATTCCACTTTAGTCTTTTAATTTTTTCAATGAGATCAGTAACACCTGTTTGTTCTCTTACCCATATATTGTGTTTTCGATCTCTTCTTGTTATCTCTCCATATTTCTTTGAGTGGTCTGAATTCTCTGTATCGCTCTTCTATTAAGTGTCCAAGTCTCAGATCCATAAGTAAGAACTAGTAAAACACATTTATTAAAAACCTTACTTTTCAAACACATAGGCATATTTCCTTTTAGTATCCATATGTAAAAACTAATAAAATGCAACAGTTACAATCTTCTCTTTTCAAACACACGTGTTTATATATACACTCTATACACACAAATGCATACAACTTTTTCAAACACAAGTGGTTATATATATACTCTACACATACAAGTAAAACATTTCATTTAAATAGATATCTTCTACAAGCATTAATCAATATTTTACTTTCAAAATTTAATACTTTTTTTAAAACAGTGTAAGATTTTTTAAAATATTTATATTTTAAGTCATGAAATGAAAAATGAAGAGTCTAAGTTAATAATAAGAAAAAGTGCCAGGAATGAAATCGGTCTAACATTATATACTGCTTACCATAAATCAAAACCCCGTTAAAAAAAAGAGACTAACTACTGAATTTCTCTGTTTCTTAAGTTCCTCCCTTACCAATCCTCATGTGACTCAAAACATCTGTTAGAAGATTTATTTTCTGAACATTTTTTAAAATGATTTCAGTCTACTATATTGTATATAATCGTTTTCAGATATAACACTTTAATATATATATATAATTTGTATGTTTATATAACTCAGATGAGATTTTTATTAATAAAATATTATAAACATCATCGGTACCATGCAGTTTAATGCAATAATGACCTCTGGAGCTCAAGGCCCATATATTATGCTCCCAGATGTCACGTAATTCTTGAATGTTTTTGAGCAATAAAGCATTCAATTATTTTTGCCCTGCGAGGTTTACCATAATGATAGAGTTGTGAGTGCTGAAGCTGTAGATCATGGCTTCAGAAGACATTTCCAGTTCTCAAACTTTTTATAAGCTTCCAAGCAATAAATCATTCAATTAACTTTTATTGTCATTGTATTGTCACTATTTTAACACAATTTTACTACTAAACATTCATAAATATTCTTATTTTACAGCGTTTTAAAAAATAATCATTGAAGTTTCAGTAGCAAGCGTTGGTAGCCGAGTGGTTAGCACAGTCGCCTTACAAGCAGTTGTCCCGGGTTCGTTTCCCGGCCGACGCTTTGACATATGAAAAAAAACTTTATATATAAAAAAAGACTGATTTTATTCGTTATGGATTATTTATTTTGTTTGACTACTATTTCAATACTTTATAAATAAGAAGAAAAAAAATCAACTTCTTTGTATAATTTAAAATTAATTTTAACTTATAAAACTGTAATTCCCATTTAAAAATTTCTGTCCCTTTACAGCAAATAAAATAATTACATGTAAATAACCCAGAAGATAACATCTGTAAATCATCCTAGATGATACTTGTCACATTTGAGCTGGTTACGTTTTTTTTTTTTTCATATGACATGGCATCGGCCGGGACGCGAACCCATAACCGTCTGCAACCAACTACTTGCTTGCTTCCGGTAGTTGTATAAGTAAATATACTCTTCCAAAGACAGATTATACTATTTTCTTTTTAGCATTTGTTCTTATATATGCTTAGTTTACTTACTACCTTATTTAAAATTATGTAAATAAACTAAGCATATATAAGAACAAATGCTAAAAAGACAGAAAGTCTCATCTGTTTTTGGAAGAGTATATTTACGTATACAACTTATCTGGAATGTCACATCCAATAAATTTTTGAATATATAATTATTAGTTTTAATAGAGATTTTACTACATTATTTTAATAATATGTGATACTTTGATAAAAGCAATACAAATAATTTCACCAACAGCAGAACAGGTAACAAAAGGCACAATTTCCGATTACAAATAGCTTCGTGGTTTATATATCAATTCTCAGTCTATAAGCTGTGAGCTGTAAACGTAATTTAAACTGTTTAACAACAATAATTTCGTAAAACACAATCTGTCATCAGAACAAATATAATGCAGATAGAAAAACATTGGTTTTATTGGCAGTAGACATCTTCTTAAGAATTAAGTGAATATTAAAGATGCATATCTAAATTCTGTCGGACTATATAATAGTTTCTATTGATTTTAAAGCTTTAGTAAGTTTGGAGGGTGTAAAACATATTGTATTATTGATAAACTAAAAGCAAAATTGGGTTGAAAAGATTTATGGGTGTTATGATAGTGATAAATCTGAAAACTGATTCAGTTATTTTCTATGTGGTCATACTCACTAGAATATTTCTACAATCTTTGATTTCCACTCTAAGCTGATTAGGCATATGTGATTGAAATGAAAATGCAAACTGCTTGCCTTTGCCATTTTTAGCAAAATGAATGTGCAACTACGGTTTAACTAAATCTTTTAAAAGTATCATCAAAATAACCTTGCATTTTTTTTAGCCAACTCTATTTTTATCTTTAACTAGGAAAGTATTTCACAACAGCTATTTGGAAATGATCTAAGGAATGCAAGCATCTATGTTGAAATTGATTTCCGCGTTAATGCATAATTTAAAATTAAATTATTAGTCATAATGACAGTGAAGATAATTTTAAAATTGAAAGTGAAAATAATACAAAAAATTTATAGGAAAAAAGTGTTTAAAAAAATCTTGAAGGGTGAAAAAATTATACCATTAATGATAAACAACAGGAAAAAATGAGGAAATATCTGAAATTGAAAACCTAAACGAAGTTCTATTTGTAAAGCAAATTAAATTAGACAAATTTGCCTTCAAGACGAGTTTTGTGACATATTTCTCGAAATAAGAACTAAACTGTCAAAATAAACTGACCTTACACTGTCACGTATCATGAATAAAATTAATCTCATTTACTCCCCAATTTTTTTTGACTATGTAAAGAGTTTTTATTGCAATATATAATGCCTTTATGTTGAAGTCTTGAAGCTAATTTGTGAAATAATCACAATACAAAGTATTAGTATTTTAATAATTTTTATTATAGTCATTTATTAGACTAGAGATTATCCAATTAATGAATAATACTTTTGTTCTGAAAGTTCACATTGGTCATATGTTTATGATGACATCCCCCCTCAAGGTGTTAAAAGTGGATAGAAACCAGTCCCTACATTGTGTGAAAATGGTATAGTGAAAATTACACTACAGAAGTATTTATTCATTAATTAAACAATATCTAGTCTGATGAATGACTAACAAAAATTGTTAATATACTCCCATAATGTGTTTTGGGTCAAAGTTGTGAGAGCATTAAGCGTGACACATCATTTAAACTGTAGAAATTTGCTATATATAGTCATAATAGTATCTTTATTTGTATGTT
The DNA here is from genome assembly GCA_028023455.1 of Epiperipatus broadwayi. Lineage (NCBI taxonomy): Eukaryota > Metazoa > Onychophora > Udeonychophora > Euonychophora > Peripatidae > Epiperipatus > Epiperipatus broadwayi. The sequence goes on along the minus strand of JAQFVV010012403.1, from coordinate 8,890,469 downwards.
ATTTCACCCCAAATTGCATGTATTTCTTTAATTGAGAACTCGGAACTTCTATTCTTAATAATTCTAGAGTATGTGTCTCTATAAGTGCCTATGTCATTACAATATACACCAGTAAAAGTAATACATATGCACATATAGCCCTCCATTTATTAAAACTGTGTAACCCTAACAGTATGCACAGTTTGAATTTACATATAGAATTATATTTAAAATTTGGTAAAAAATCACTTATTTAAAATTTAGTCTTAATTTTCTTTTAAAATTATTTCAAGTTTATTCTTTGTTAAAAGTACAGATGGTAAAGTTGTTTATGAGTTAATATTTGCTCAAAATTATATTTAGTTAAAGATTGACCAGATTGGCATTGCTTAAAATTACTTCAAGTTTATTCTATGTTAAAAGTATAGACAGTAAAGTTATTTAAGAGTTAATTTAGTTAAAGATTAACCAGATTAGCATTTCTTAAAATTATTTTAAGTTTACGCTTTTGTTTAAAACTGCAAACTGTGAAGTTGTTTACGAGTTTTAGCCTTTGATGAAAATAATATTTTAACTTAATTAGCCTTATAGCTAAAAAATCATATTAAAAATCAGCCAGTCATAAATTTTGACTTGACCCATTTGGAAGGGCCCAAGGAAGAGTATTTACTCGCAGTTTTAGGCATGGTAAAATATAATTAAGAGCACAAGGTTCAAAGCAGTAAACAAGTGACATGGTTAATGCAAGATAGAAAGAGGGGAGGTGCTGCAAAATAGCTATAAAACTTACAGTTTTTGTAGCAATAATAAATAGAATAATAATAAAAGAAGAAAAACACACATGTAACTTTATGTAATTTGGTCATTAACATCATGAGAAGACGGAGTTTGAGTACTATATAGAAAACAGTTAAAGTTGCTAAGATGAGAACCATCGGCTCTTCCACTAGAACTTTCTACCAATGGTAATAACATCAACCATCTTATGCCAAAGAACCATCGACAACTGCCCTGCAAGTATAAGCCAGCAGACTTGATAATAATGGAGCTGTATCTAGAAGCCACTTCAGCAATAATGAAGCTGTATCTAAGAAGCCACCTTAGCCACAAGCAAGCTGTATCTAATAAACTGCATTAAAATGGTAAAGCCATATCTACTAAACTGCTTCAGAAAGAAAGAAGCCATATTCGTATCTGTCAAAGGAGAATAGGAATCACAATTGGAGAAGCTGCCCATCCATGAACATTTACCAATATCCCTCTTGAAAATTATGGTAAAGCATGCTAAAAATACCATTTCATTCTTTAAAATAACTATCAAGCTAGTGATCATTATGTCTCCTACATAACTCTGCTAAGTAAATGTAAATCTGCTATTTATCTTTAATTTAAAGTAGTCATTTTATAAAATCTTGCTTGATCATTCACATATATTGTAACAGTAAGAATTGTCCCTCCATGTAACAAAATCTAGAGCACAGAAAAAACACACTAAAGCTGACTGAATCTGGATGCTGGGTACCATAATTCGGCCAACATTCAATCCTTTCACCTCTGCTCAATGATCTAATACCCTATGGATGACATTTCCAAGTTACACAGACATTCAATTTAACCACGGTCCAGAAGTCACCCAGGGTAAAACAAGAGACTCATAAATTAACTAACTTAACACTGATTTGGTCAAATATACACACATATGACTAAGTGAATTGCAAATGTATCAATGATTGATTATGAAATCTAATAGAATGATCTACATATAGATATAATGATGTAGGTGCAAATAAATCTAGAGTTGGATAAAATTGAACAAATGGACAATAAAGATATGGAAACGAGTTATATTTTAAATAATATTAATTTAATAAATAAAATAAAAGATAGTAAAACTGAAATATATAGAATTATGTAATGAGAACATGAAAGATTACGCACGCAGGCATTACATAACTAATGAGATTAAAGTTACATGTTATCTCATTATAAGTATTCAATAAAGTATTGTGCAGTATTTAAGTTTATGCCTATATTAATATGCCAAATTTCTAGCTCTTTTGTAGTCTACTAAATCATATGGAACTTAATAGCCAAAGTTATATAACTAACTTAATAGCGCTCTTGTGGCATCTATCTATACAAAGTTAAGTCGAGCACATGATTAGGCTCAGAGATATGCAGGTGAGCATGTTAACCTAGATTAGGATATACACTGATGCTGGATAAGCATTTAATATAAAGGGAGAGTAATATTTACTAAGGCTATAACCTCGATAATATGCATGTAAAATGCGATAGTAGGACCTCTACAGGTGTTTTAACCACAAGCTTACACTATGGAAGAAAAGAGGGGAACCCCTGGTTTATTATAGGTTTACCTATATACTCATGGCACATATCAAAATATTAATAAAACTAGAAAGTGTAAATGGGTTGTTATTCATGGGCTTCAGCCTCAAAGACTCAATTGCACTACAACTGATCAACTTGCTATGAATAGAAACATTAGTAGTTCTGAAAGTTGGATAAGTATTAATTATAAATAATCTAGGTCCTTGTGCCTTAGTTCTAAAAGATTGTGCTTTACCTGAACTAAGTGGATAAGTGTGATCTCCACTAGAAACTCATCAAGAATCATGCAGCAAGCAGATAATTGTACATTGCATACTTACATCCACAGCTTATACATATATAATGCAAATACTTAAAATTATATTAGCATGCCTTAAAAATAGATAGCGTCTATTTGCATATCTATACAACTCAGTTCTCAAATTTAGTATTTCAAATATACTATTTAGGGACTAAATTAATTAGTAACCTAGTTTAAGATTATCACTTGCATCTCAACATATATAAATCTAAGGAGGACAAAGCATATTTGAGGGACCATTACGGATAAAACAGAAATATGCTTTGAGAATATCTCTGTGGCTAGTTCTTATGATGTATGAGTTACATATATAAATAGATATAATTTATAACTAGAGTTAAGCAAACTACAACTTTAACTAGAGAACGACTGATTATTATAATATTAATACATAAAATTAATCAGTAAAATAATAACATGATCTCAAAACAGAGAGTGAAAAAAATAATAATTCAATTATTTAATATTTATTATAGTGAAGATTTGAAGTTATCTTCGCAGATCGATAAGCTAAAATTATACTTATAAATACTTGCAGTTTCGAGTTATTTGGCATATTAAATACATATAATATTAAAACGATAAAATTATAGAATAAATTGAATAGATTAGAAATAGGCATAAAAGACCGCAGAAAATTATTCATTTAGTTTAAAATAGATTATGATAGTTTTACATTTTAAAAGAAAATTTAATATTATAAGTTTTACATTCAGACAAGATTTAAACATTAGCATTTAACAGCTTTCTTTGCAGATTTTAGAAAAGGTGTTGGTAAAGGCAGATTTAGTAAATAGCTAGCTTTAAAATAGAGAATTGAAAGTCACAGTTTATGAACAGAGCTCTGAGTGGAAATTTATCAATTTATTGGTCAGTTGTCTCCACTGCATTTCTGAGCACTTGGGGACAATGATAAGTTGACACTTTTAGCGATGATTAACTATTAATGGAGAATCTTCTACCGTGAGCTGTTTTGCTTTGCTAAGATACGGCATTGGGTTTTATTGGACCAAAGTTCTTCCCTCTCCAGCAAGCGCAGGAGGCAGTGAGTTATGGCCTACTTTACCTTGTCATTTTAAAGATAAATGAAAGTGGATTTGGTTTACAATTCACTTATTAAATATAACTTTTCTTTTTTGGCCACAAAATTTTAAGTATTTATATTTTCTTAACTCTGGCCACCTGTTTATTTTTACAAGCTCATCTGTAGTTGAAAAACCCATTACTTTATTTGAGAAAAACATATTTAATTACTAAAACTAGCTGAAAAACTCATTACTTTATTTTAGAAAAACATATTTAATAACGACAACTAATTTAAATTTTGTTTTTCTACTTTTTTCCCTTTGCAGTTTTTTGTGACAACTCTATAAAAATCTGCAAATTGTCATTAAAATTTTACATTTATAAAATCAAGTTCACACTATTTTAGGACTATTGTGTGACCTAATTTAAAAGTTGTTTACAAGGAAAATTAAAAGTTGCTTTGATAATTAGTAGAAAACTAATTTTATTACTATATATGTAGAATAACAAGTTGAGAAATTAGTTATATACATATGCGATTTCAGTAATATAACCATAAAATTGACTAAATAATTTAGACTAAAATATTTCTTAAGTAAAAATCTTTTAAAATGAATACATATCTGTAATATATACCTATACTATTAAATTACAGACTTACCCTTCACACACACACACACACATATATATATATATGCAATCCTGCATATATAGCAATTTAAGGTTATTTAAATGGGTACTCTGAGATGGTTTAAACCTGGCATAGAGCTAGGTATGGGGCTAAAATATGTGAAACAAACAGATGGATGAAACTGACTATTTCAATATTCATTTTAATCTTTAATGTTTAATCCCTAAAACTTTGGTAATAATTGTATTACAACCTTATTTATTGTTTAGATGTTGTTTAACACCTTTTTTTATTATAGTTATGTTTGATTTATGCTAAAGTAATTGGAATGGAGTTTGGCGAAATATTAATTCTCAGAGAGATACTTATACACTCTCATTGTGCTAATTTGCTATAAAGAAACAGACAAACTCCCTTCTGGATTTAATATTCCTCCACCAGTGATACGGCTATCTATAACATGGCCTAATAAATAATTATAAAAGAGTGTTTATTTGCATTAGGTGATAGCCATTTTCTATAGTATACATGCAATTAATATTTAGATCCCTAATAACCCCTAAAATATACTTAAAATCCCTTAATTATATACCTGGAGCAGTACAGATAACTCTTAAGCCAGATTCTTAGTATTTCCCCATAGAAAATTATTATGTACTATTTGGGAATTGAATAATGGCAGTAGCACTGATAGACACTCCATATTTTGCATATTTAATAAATTAAAGTAATTATGTTAGATTAGCAGAGTGAACATGATGCTTAATAGCAAAATAATGCTTAGCTTCTTGCTATACTCTCTACACACAGATGTGTCCACATTGGGGTTGATTTAATGTCAAACCATGCCAGTTAGTTCGAACAGCAAAGTCATTTCGTGTTTAATATTTGAAAGGAACCAAAGAGTATCATCCTTGAAGCAGCTGTTTGATCATCCAGACTAAAGAAGTCTCCTTTTATTAGTATGGCAAGCAGTTCGATCCAAAGAACCGGTTACTTGGTAATAAATCCTTATGAGCACACTTTTGAGATTGCACTCATTCTACTAATATATTTGGTACACTGTAGAATCTGACATTGCACTGCTCCATCAGTTCTTCCCACTTTATTAAATAACCTCGGCTTTGATCCAAGCCAGAATCTGACTGAATTAATTTGATTAATTTGTATCACAAATTAGATGTAAATTTAAGGATAAGTAATATACATCCCAGTTAGTATGATCGCCCTCATTTTTGCTAAGTTCATGGTGTATATTTTGGCATAAATTGCTACATAAGTTTTGTATAATATGTATGCACCACTACTTAATTAAAGGGAGGAATGGCCAATATAAATGTTAATCTGCCACTGTAACTTTGTTTTCGTATATAAAGCTGAAATAAGAATCCCTTGATAAATATAAACATTCACCTGCATGTGAAAGAATTTTATATACTCTGTTTCTTTGCCCTTTAATTTGTATAATAAATTCATCTGTATTGCCCTTCATAAAGCTAAAATATTACCTGTGTAAAGTAACATTCATCTGCGTGTGAATAATTTACGTACCTTGGTTTTATAGTTTGTTATTTTGTATTGTACCTTTATACATATTTCCCATTATGTAAAGCTCAACTATTAATCTTACTAATATATACATTCATCTGCATGTGATTGATTTCTATATCCTTTTGTTTTATTACTTATGAATTTATATATTAAATTTTCTAAGCTATATCACATCTATATCTCAGTCCTTGCTCATTGTCTTTATCAATGACTAGTTAGGTCATTTAGTATTAGTTAGGGGGGATAAGTTTCAAGCTCTACCATTTTGCTATTGCCGGAATATGGTCAAGGAAATGTCTAGTGTAGCCTCAGGCAGGTCATTTGCTAGGAGGGTTTGGAAGCATGTGTAAAAGAAGGCATGTATGATCAGACGTAGGGTGTCACCATCCCGATTTGGTCAACCTGTTTCTCTTTCACCTGGATTCTCAGTCTGTTGAGCAAATGTACAAACCTGACCATTACAATATATATTGAACAATTATAAAGATATGTGTAAGAGATTTTGATCTGACCGCTGATGAATGCTGTTTTAGCATGAAATGTGCATATTGGCGATCACATATCTTTGATCATATGTTTATGATTACACCCCTCCACAAAGTGCTAAAAGCAGATAAAAAACACTTCCTACCTTGCATGATAGTGAAGTAGTGAAAATTACACTACAGAAGTATTAGTCATTAATTAGATATCTGTATTGTTAGAGATAGGATTATAGCTCCATGCTGAAGTAAAAGTTTGGTATCTATAGCTAATTATACAAGAAATAGAATACTAATAGTGAAGTACTTCAGAAATTAGTATGCTACTAATGACGTCATGGAAGATTTGAATAGACAATAACAATACAATCACATCGTTCAGGTTTTATTATTTTTTTGATTATAAAACAGATTACAGAATCTTTGCATGATAATTATTACACCATAATTGTTTATGACAGTAAATATTATTTTTATTATTAAACTTTCAGATACAGATAAAATATCTTTATTTCAAGGCTTTTTTTTTTTGTTGGATTTATTAATTTTTCCAATTTCAAGGATAAATCTTTTATCTTTTCATTGCAAACCCAAATATGCTAAAATAGAAAAACAAAAAAGGTCAGTTGACTGCAATTAGGTTTATTAATTTATAGATATTTATTGCATGCTATATTGTCTTTAATTTTGTTTGCAAATGTGAATTTAAACTAATTTCTTTATTGAAAAAGAAATTTTGTTTAAATAATAGAAGTTTGTGAATAAAAGATATTTGACTTAATTAATGATACGCCACCTGAAATCGTTTTTTTATTTTATTTTGAGGAAACCAAAAATAGCTAATAGACATAATAAAACTCATTAAGTGAAGGGCATTAAAATGAGGGCGGGGTGGGGGGGATCTGTGCGAAATATAAAAATAAATTTAAAAATAACTTATTTTTTCCCCAACAATATTTGGAGACAAATATTTGCATAAATTATATCTATCAAATTTACAACTCAAAACTATAATTCTAAAGTTATCTCTTAATTAAAATAAATTAAGAACTCAGTTGTTTAGAGCATTGCCTTAAACTTCGATTTTCAAGAATCTAAGGACGTAAGTTTAAGTCTTATGCTATCATTGTCAACGGTCAGGCAAGTAAGAGTTCTTTTTGTTTGAAATTCTGAGCCTGGAGTTAGATTTTGCCATTGTACATCAGTTTTGACTCTCTTTTGTAAGTAAATAAATATCAAATATGATCAATAGTTTGAAACCAACAAATGAATATAGCCATATTTGTAACACAACCCATCTATGAAAGTTTATCTTAACATTAGCTAGAAGATTAATCCTATTTAAAAAAAACAGGTTCTATGAATATAAAAAAAAATTCATTGAAACTTTAAAGAATTTCTTTATAAGAAACTAAAACAGTAAAATCTAAGACAGGTTCTTCATAAAATTCTAATATTGTTTTATATTAAACAAAAGCCCCGAGAGGGAATACTGGACCATTAGCAGATCTATATTACTATTACTATTTGGTATTTATTCAAAGTATGATTTCAGCATAATCATAATGAATCCAGTACCTCCAGAATGATTTGAGGATATCATAATGAATCTAGTGTCTGAACCTACCCTGGCACCTCTTTGAGGAGTGCCAAAGCACAAAACCATGGTCAGGGGTTGGGGGGGAGGGTTCCTGATGAGATATTTTAAATGTTTCTCTGGCTAAGCATTTATCACAAAGCTTGTTGAGGAATTGGCAATCCTCATTGTTTATAACCTACAAGCTTAAAAGAATAGGGTCATGTGATCTATGACTCTTATTTTGACTATTTATCATAATGAATGTTTAGAAAGTGCTATTTTAAATAAATTATACATTTAAAAATATGTAATAGATTTTATAATCTTGTATAAAACAAATAAATAATCTAATAAAATTTTTATTAAAATTTAAATTTTAAATTGGTGTTTTATTTGTTCTGGAATATATATATCTTTTAAAAATTATTACATTTCAAAGACTGTTAAATCATGCTACCATGCTATTTATTACTAAATTTCACTAAATATAAATCAAGAATGATACAAAAGTACTGTGGTACATCTGACAGTGGCTACCATATCAGCTGAAACATTGAGAAAATTGGATATTAAAAATCCATGTCATATAATGAAGAAAAGTTATAATATTCAATAAATGTTGTACCTACTATTTCTAGTTTGTTTACTTTATTATTTGTTAATTATTTGTACTACCATCAGATAATTTTACATATTTTAAAGTAATTTCAACTTAATTTTTTTTATAATTAAAGATATTAATAATTCAAGATAATTTTTTCTCTTATAATCATATTATTTTCTTTTCACTTGTATGGAATTTGTGGTTATTTTTAATATGGATATTATTAGGTGAAATAAAATTTACAAGCATTTTTCAATTTTTAGTTACTGAAACTGAATATTTCATCCCAGTAAGAAATTACAACATTTTAAATTTCCATTTGAACCACCTTTGGAAAAAAGTTGTTGTCACTAACGTTTTAATATTTAATGCTTCATCTTGAACATAAAATAATTATTTGCATCATAAAGCATTAAGGCACTCAAATTTTTGTTGATATCTTTATCTATTAAACAATTAAGAGAAATTATCTAAATAACCAAATAAAATCACAAATTATAATACTATAAACCAGTAATATATCACATGGATAACAATACATCACCTTATCCCAGCTAACACATTCCTGTTCATTGCCAAACTCTCCTATTCTTCCTATTGTAATGACATCTAGGATAAGTTTTAGTAATTAATATATTCCAGCTGGTAGTATTTAATAAATTCTTATCTAGTGCTGACCTCCCCATATATGCCAAATTAGTTTCTAGCTTACAGCTTTGAGGAACTTTTTGGAATTTGTTTTATTAGAGAAAAAGTGCATTAGATACAAAAGTTCTGAGTACAAGGTACAAAAACATTCAAAAAGCTCTTCACGGATAAAATAACAGTATTGGCTAAAGATTTATTAAGCATTACCCTCTGGCATCTATTAATTATTAAACCTTACCCTGGATTGTATAAGAGTAGGGAGAATAAAAAAATTAAACATTGATTCATTAGGATATATGAATTGATAAATTTTTGAACATGTAGGCAATAATCAGGTGACCTTATCCACAACAGCTTAATAGCATGACAATCTGGTAAAAGTGATACAAACAGTAATATAGTAATTCAATACAACTTAGTTAGGTTGCTATTGGAAAATATCGATTTCCATAGAATATTAATAACCATTTAGAATTTTAAAAAATTTGCCATCAGTTTTTAAACTACCTTATCTACTATTATTAATATATAATTCATCTATAAATGTTAATACATAAAAAATGTGACTTATTGTTTTGTGCAGTTTGGTGCAGTAAGGGAGTGGCAGACTTTGATTTTAAACTCTATGGATCACAGCTCAGCTTCATCACTTTTGCTGTTTGAAATTTTATAAACCTCCATGCATAAACCTTTTGAGTACTGTCATTAAACATGCACAAGCAAATTAAAAATTCAACTTATACACATAATCACAGATAAATCGTAACAATATTGCTGGTTCTATATATTCCTGAAATATTTCAATAATAGTTTCATTTGGATTTTCTTCTAAGTTCATAGATATCCTTCTAGTCAAAGGCATAAGATTAGTAGGATATTGATAAAGTTAATCAAAATGTTAATTATAAGCAACTTTAAAACAATCTAATAAAATACATACAGATAATCTTTTAATCTTCATCAAAATTAACAGTTAATGATGTAAGGAGAAAAGTTCTTATTTTCTATGTACCACAGCTTACAGTTATTCTTGGTATACTTACTAAAGTTCTGAAAATAGCAGATTAATATATTTAGGAAGATAGAACATCTGTTCTATTAGTAAATATTCTGATGATAGCACATATATATATATATATATATATATCATTAAGAAACAGTCAACACTTAGACAATCCCAATATCAATACAATCAACAATATCAAATTGTTGTCAAGGCAACCTCCTTTTAACAATAAAGGTGGAATTCCACTTTATTAATGGCCTAATATACTTATAAAGACACTAAAGATTGCAACTTGACCAAAAAGATTGAAATTATTGATACAAAAAAGTTTAAATAAACCTCTTAAAACAGGTACATATAATCAATTCTGAATCCAGACTAATAAATAATCAATTATAACATTACAAACTGCAATTATAAATTTCAAATTGCACCCAAAGTATTACTTAAATAATAAGTGTAATAATGCTCAAGGCTAAATGGATTTGTAAATAATCATTAAAAACCAGTCAACACTTAGACAAAGCCAATATCAATACAACCAACAATTTCAAACTGAAATTATATATATATATAAGTATAGGGGATTTGAACTCAGACTTTCAAGCTCCCTTCAGCTTTTTAATCTATTTCATACAATCAATACACATGGCACACACATGTGAAAAAGATAAATAATCTCCAATACACATATTTCATGCTGAACGAGCACTCATCAGTTAGTTCAGATCATCATTTATCTTTTTTATGTGTGTGTGGTCATTTGTATCAGTTCTATGAGATAGATTGGATAGCTAAAGTGAGCTTGAATATCTGGGTTCAAATCCCCTATAATTACATCTGAACTCCAGGGATATAAAATATACCTGTATTTTAAATATTATATATTCCACCTTTATTGTTAAAAGGAGGTTGCCTTGACAACAGTTTGAACTTGTTGATTGTTATTGATATTCGGATTGTCTAAGTATTGAATAGGTTTTAATGATATACATATATATGTAAATTAATTAGTAAATAGTGTGACCATTATATATAATAAAGTTAAATCCACAACCAAGATGTATTGATATGCAGCAACCAATCAGACATAGTTCTTCAGACTGAATGACAACAATAGCAAGCCTGTCCAAATTGCCATTAACCAAAAGGAGGCACATCTGATTAGTTGCTGCATATCAGTACATTTTGACTGTGTATTTAACTTTATCTATATCACAGTCACACCATTTACTAATTAATTTACATCTATATTAACTGTTAAAAATATTAAATTTATATATATATATATTAATTATTAATAATTCTTACCAGATGTTACTGTTGAAATATTTTTAAGAATGTGGAAATATCTGTTCTATTTTATTTAAGAAAAATCACAGTCTGATGACCAATGAAAGCTGTATACACTTTTTGCATCTCTTTGAGACTTTGTTTCCTTAAATATGTATATGTTTACTGTAGCACTTTATCTCTATAAATAACAAGAGGTTGCATTTAAAAGAGGTTCCCCTTTAGATGAAAAAGTGCTTACAGTTTTCATTGTCTGTATCATATGACTGTGATTTTTTGTAAATAAAATAGAACTGACATTTCCACATTTTTAAAAATATTTCATTATATATACAAGTTTCTGTGTAAATATGAAATTAGATAACTTAATGTATATATAAGTAAGAGAGGAAATACACTCTTCAGGCTATGGATAAATGCCATTCAAAGTATATGTTTTAAAAGATGAAGTATAGAATGTATCCACTAATCTTAAAGCTTTTGATGTTCATAAAATTACTCTTGCCAACACTGGTCAAAATTCAGAGTGAATTTAATACATCAGTCATTATGAAAATATGGTATTAATAATTATTAAACTAATAATTAATTATTCAACGATGGAAAGAGAATCTCTTAAAAATAATATTGTCATAAATCAAACAGAAATTAATAACTGTAGTCCATGAAATCAGCATACCTTAATGTGTATGAAATCAAAAGGACCAAGCTAATTTCTCTCAGGCTATGAATAGATGCCATTCTGTAAGGTTATAAACATCAAAAACTTTAAGTATAAGGATTCCATTCTATTCTCGATGTTCTCTAAACATACAGAATGATGTTTATTCATAACCTGAAGGAAAGTGATTTGTTCTCTTTAATTATATATATGTAAATTGAATTGTCCATTAATCTTCTATCGCAAGTATGTACAAATTATTTTGGTCTTCATTGAGATTTTATTTAAAAATTGAGTTTAAAATGATCTAAAACTATCTGAATACATAATGTATTTTCAAGATGATTTAGTTTTTTTAATCTTGACAAATATGAAAACAAAGATTTTATTTATTATAAACAGCAACATCATGACACTGTCAGCTTATTTATATTCTTTCAATAGTATTTCTCTTCTGCCTACACTAGAGCCATCTATTATAAGACTGAACCACCAATAAACAGCAGATAATATAGTGCTGTAGAATACACATCTGTAGAATGTTTTTTGGTTTTTACTTTAAAGCAAACTTAAAATTCAGTGCTGGAATTAATACATTAATGAACCTATAACTGCTATAAAAATGGTGCCAAATATATATAGATCTGATGTTTAATCTACATATCTATCCAAGTAAGTTGGTTTGAGTTCAAAACCTTTAGTTTTTTTTAATAAACTTCAGGTTAATTTCTTGAATAATATTAAAGAGTAAAAATATCAGCTAAAAGCATAAATTCATTAGTTCTGACTTTGAATCCTAGTCTTCAATGAGAAAGCCAGAAATCAATATCAAGATATGGATATTACAGCATTGCATCACATGATGTCTATTGAATATTCGGATTTATAGTAGATGTATCTGTAGTAGGGTGATAAATACTGCTCATATTTGTTATTACAGCCTGCAGAAATATTCACCATCATATGAAAAATCTTATTTTCCAAATCATATGTTTAGATATAGATTGTTTAAATGATCAGAAGACCGAGTAAAAATTCATTTGTAAGAATTGTAAATTTCCTTACTGATTGGTCATATTTTGAGATTAAATTCTAAGTGTTATTTTTATACCAATGTATTCTAAAATAATGTCTTATTTTTGCATGTTTTAAAATAAATTCGTTGCTGGTTTTTCAATATCAACAGCAATGTTATATTTAAATTATAAAAAAGGCTTGACATTAGATTTAAATTGTTTTTTATACGGCAGTAGTGATAAAAACATATCAAGTAATAAGTTAAATAATGCTTTGTTCAGATAATATTTCATGAGTAACTATATCGTGTTTTTAAAATTAAATATTTAAACAAACAATAGACGTATTTTTTATATTTTCTTTGAATTGTGAAACTCTTAAGTTGGTTTTGGAAAAAAAAACTTTCCTAATAATATATACATTAAACTTATAAATTGCAGTTTAAATATCACATTTAACACCAGACAATATGTATAATAAAAAATTATCGTACGACTTTATTTATCGTGAGATTATAAGAATTTCACGTTCTTGAGTAACAGTACTAGGTGCTATCCATGGAACTCAAGTCACAGAGTCTCCAATCTATCACTGCACTAAATGACATGAGATATTACCTCATTATATTTACTTAATAAAGTTACTATAACTATAATAATAATAATAATAATAATAATAATAATAATAAGTAGTAGTAGTAGTAGTAATAGTAGTTAGAATATCATGTAACTAATTTGGCATTATTAAAAACTTTATTAACATTATTATGCACTAACAATTTTTTGAAAAATATATCTATAAATCTTAGCCATTCCTGGAGGTTCATGATATCCTGACAAAAGATCCATGAAGATTTAAAAAAATGTTATTACCATTTCTTAAATTAATGAATAAGGCTATAATTCAGTGTCCAATTATTATTCTTACAATGATACTTATAGACTAAACAAATTATCTATCAAGTAGATTTTCTTACCTAAATTAAGATTTATACCGCAAATGTAAATATATATATAACAAATGCTAGAATGGCTGATATCTTTATCATATAAGTTCTTTAAAATATCAATTTAGTTATTTATTTATATATTTAACAGTAAAAATATACTATTATTATTATCATCATCATCATTATTATTATGTTTCAACAATAATAAACTTTATTGATCAAAAGATGTTACATAGAAATTTGAGTCAGAAAACTTGCTAACATTGTCATGAAAAAAAAAAACCAAATCAAAAAGCAGTAAATTTTATCAATAAACAAAAATGCTATGATAAACTCCATTTCAAAGCTTTCTTAAACTGAGCTACAAAGTTGATTAATACTATGAAAAAAATTCCAGAAAAGAAAGTAGAAAGTAAAATATTTTTTATTATTAATACAAGCATTTTAGAATATCAATTTGTATGAACCAAAGACAACATTCTGAATGAAAAGACTGTAAGACTTTTAATTAAAGAAAGTGCTATGACAAACTCCATTGATTGAATAAGATATGTGTGTGCAAAATGTTTCTGATCATTCTGAAAATTTTAGTTATAAGGTTGATTAATGTTTTAAAAAAATCAAATTGAAAAAGCTATAAAATTGTTGTCTAACCCTCTTGCAAGTTCTCATTTTCATTGTTTTCACATGCAATATTGAATTTAATATTAAACTATTATTACTTATCAGAAAATAATAAATTTGACTTTATTTGATAGATGTTTAAAAATAAAATAAATTCTAAATATTCATATTTTATTTTTGAAAATATTAAAAAAATGAGATTGATAGGCAAACAAAAAGCTTGTACATCATCATTGTTGGGAGAATTATTTTTATTATCAAAAGTCAAAGAAATCTTTATTATATGACATTTATTTTTAAAATGTGAACAAATAAATATTTATTTCTCTTAATTCTAATGAATTATGTTTTAATAGTTTAAATTTTTTTAAATACCTTTTGCAATATTACAATATTTTCACACTCACTGGTAGTATTTTGCAATCATTACATGGTAGGTAAGCTTGTAAATAGCTTCAGGGTAAATTTGTATTGTTCAAAAATATAACATTATTGATTTGTAATAATTATTGAACAAAAATAGTCTTCAATTGTAATAAATTTGGAAATAAATATATTTTCAATCATTTGAACTATTTTCTCAAACAATATTGTAAAAAATTAGTCGCATTAGAAGATATCAGGAATACAAAAAGTCAGCTCATCAAGATGGAACTAAAACCTTCTTATCTTACTGAATTCTCACTTTTCTGGCCATCTATGGAATTTCTTCTGAACTAAAATTTTACACATATTTATGATAAAATGCACATATTTAAAAATAAAGTTTGTGAAATTTCTCAATAGGTGGCTAATAATTTTAAAATCAAATTACTTTGAGTGAAAATTCCTGACAGCTAATAAAAATGCTACAGGAACATCAATTATTGTCTAAGGATGGGCTTTACAATATATTTCAGGGCTTTTCTAAAAAGCTGAATTAGAAAGTTGATTAACACCATGAAAAAAAAATGCAGTGAAAAAGCAAAAGTAAAATTTGATGCTCTGTTACATAAATTTGTTTTTAGAAGATTGATTTCAATTTTCACTATGAGATAGAAAACAGACTTAGAATTATAGTATCAAGAAAAATAACTTTCAAGCAACAACATCAAAGATCTGGTTACATTAATATTTTATGAATTTTTATTAGGATGAATTTGTTCATGTTTTCATTTTATGCTTTTAAAGATTTTATTTTAATTGTCATTGAAATGAATTTTATAGTATATGTGGCAATTAATTTTATTTGTATATTTCTATTTTTGATTTTATATTATGTTTTTTTTTATTAGATTAATAACTTTGTTCTAAGCCATAATTGGCACAGTTAGCTTTAAATATCTATATTTTAATAGAAGTTACAAGTAGAATCAGAAGTATCACTTTTGGGATTTGAGACAAGCTTAAAAAATTACACTCTTTCAAATTATTAAAAAGGCTATTAGTACTTATTTAGAAGAGCCTCTTAAAGCAAAGATAGATTGTCCCTCTACTATACATACAATTTAGGCTTTGAATCTGAGCCAAATTAAATTTTTATCAAGAGGCTTAGGATTTTTGTTTTAAATAACTGGCCCACAGCCAACACAAATAATCATTCAAAATTGGTTGGTGGGTAGTATCTAGATCAGTGGTCTTCAACCTTTTCACACCAGTGGACCGGTAAAAATAAGGATAAGTTTCTGCAGACCAGCAAAAATAAGAATAAGATTTCACAGACCGGCAGAAGTCTATAGATAAATTTTCTTAAAGATAAGCATAATTGTTATAACTGATCAAAACAACAATGTTAAATATATAATATAAAGTTTTATATATATATATGGAGTTTATATAATAAAAAACTTTTTTCATTTCAACAAAATTTTTTTATTAACAATAAATAGTGATTACATACTAATAAAGGATAGATAAATGAATAAATTGTACAATAAAATGATTGTATAATGTTCTATTTGTCATCTGGCTAGATTTTGTTATGAGAGGACAATTGTTATACTCTTATGTGGTTAGGTATAGTGATGAGATTCTAAGAACTTGTTTAATGGAATAAGCATTTTTAATATAAACATACATATTTTCTTTTAGAATTTCCTATTCTATAATGCTGGGTAGGTGAGAGTTGATAATCAGGAAAAGGAAAGAGCAGTTAAAGACCAGGTGTCATCAAAGACTTTACTGGAGGCCAGGAGCTGGTCACGTTTCTTGATTTTTTTGAGCGTTTGATAAAACAATGGTATGATTTGTGGTGGGGGTAATTCCATGAGAGTTTTGCATCTCACTATCCATATGGAATAAAGGACAAAGGTAGAAAGCCTTATTATTGAAAAAAATCCATTATGAATGGCATTTTCAAGTGAGAAAATCATATCAGGTCTTATGTTGGAATTAATTATAATTATATCTTTCAGTGTTTTAAGTCTTGGGCACTGGTGTATAATATGGTCTATGGTTTCATCTTCACGAGCATACAGACCACATATAGGATCAATGCTGTTAAAACCTCTTCGGTGATAAAGGAACCAATTCGTGGGAAGCGCATTAAGATTTATTTTAATGATGAAGTCAAGGAATTTGGGTTCCAGACTCCATCTTTTGAAGTGTGAAATGAGTCTTTGGTTGGTTATTTTTAGGCTGGTTTTAATGGGTTGTTGATTATAGTTGATTATATTGTATGCTTCCCATAAGGTGATTTTTTTGTTAAGGTTAGAGGGCATTATTGGGTTATAAAGTTGTAAGTGGTCTATTAGGGAGGCTATCCATGAACTGGCAGAGGGCAGAGGATGATCTGTCAGTGTAATTTTTTTAATAATGTTGGAGTATCCACATGAGATGATCAGATTACATAGAGTGTTGTGGGTTTTCCGTAAAATGATTGCTTGTATTGAGTGGAATGACAGTCCATTGAACCTGCGTGGTCATTGGATGCCTCGTAAGCTAATAGCAACTGTCCTTCCTTGCCAGAGAAGTTTGGTACATAATCGATTGATTTTATTTTGAAATTGTTTAGACATTTTTTACGAATGGAAGGTAATATGAGATTTTTGGCATTATGATCATGTTGAGGAGGCCAACCTTTCCATATAATGAAAGGTATACTCTAGAGAGTGACGTGGAGATGGCTTCAGTTGAATGGAGGATTGCATCTTGAATCTCTCTTGCCATTGCAGTTGGTGTTTTGAAGATTGGGAAACCTAGGTATCTTTGGGGTTTTGCAGAAAAAAGAGAGTTAATTTGTTTACCAGACATGATCTTCCAGATGGAAGATTTGTCAAAGTTTATTTGTAGGCCAAGTTTCACTGTATTTCTGTTTAAGATGTTCATGAGATGGGGAAGGTATTTAATGGTGGGAAGAACAACCATGATGTCATCTATATATGCAAATACATTGAAGTTTTTATTGAGAGAGGGAAGGAAAATTCCTGGGAGGTTTTTTTCCATATCCATCAGAAGAAGGTTGATGCATGCTGTGAAGAAAAGGGCACTGAGTGGAGATCCTTGAAGGATCGACTTGTATGGCTTGAAACCTGGTGTAATCTTGCCATCAAGAGAGAGAAAAATCTCTCTGTTGTTGAGCAGATTGCTGATCATCTGAACAATCCCGGCTGGAATGTCGCATTCCAACAGAATATCCAGGAGGATATTTATCTGGACTGAATCAAATGCTGCAGGAGCATCCAGCTGGACAGCAATAGGTTTTGATTTAGGTTTTGATTTACGATGTTCTCTGATGTAATTGAATAGTGCAGTTACATTGGACATAGCATGCGAGGTTGATGATCCCTTTTTCCCGTATTGGTTTGACGAGATATGGCTAAGGATTTGAGTTTGGATTTGATCTTTAATGACTTATTCAATTATCTTGATAAGCAATGGGGTCATGGAAATTGGCCGGATATTGTTAATGTTGTTTAGTGGTTTTGCTTTTTTAATAAAAGGCACGAGTGCCACTAGGTAAAGATCTGTTATGTTTCTGTTGCCGGAGGCTAGGTGATCAATCATTTTTTTAATAATTGGCACAGTGAATTGACTGAGGTGTTTGAGAAGGAAATTTGGGATGCCATGAAGGCCAGGATGAACGCCGTCTGGGAGAAATGTTATCTTCTTTTTGATTTGGATTTCTGTGATGCCATGTTCGCCGGGGTCACCAGCATCCAACAAGCTGTTTATAGGAGGAGCACCATCTTTTGCATTAATTGGCAGAATTGTTTGCTGATGTGCTGCATCATTGGAAAGCCAACGAGATTGGTTCCATTAGAATTAATGGATAAGGGAGTGATTTGTTTTCTATTGTACCCCAGAGCCCATCTAAGGTAGTCTCTCGTCCAGCAGTGTTGTTGTGCTAAGAAACATTTGGCTCTTCTGATGGATATATATTCTGCAAGGGACTTTTGCTTGATTTTGTACAGATTTTTAAGGAAGATGATTTTTTCTGTATTTGTGAAATTTTGCTGTAAAGCTTGAAGTTGTATATTAATGTCTGTTAGATCATTTAGAAGGCCATTAGGTCCTTTGATTTTTCTGGCGTGGTGATTTAATATGGATTGTAGTATTCCGATGAAGGAAAACCAGCCCTCCTCAGCAGGAAGGGAAAGGATGTTTATTTTCTGGAAAAGGATGTATGCCTCAGATACTATCGCTTCGGTCATATTTGATTGGGTGATCATGCGCAATGTTTTACCAGGTCCATCAATAGGTGAAGGGATTGAAATAGGTGTAAGTTGTAAGATTAGAGCCATATGATCAGAGAAAGCAACAGGAGCCAAGGCTGCATCAAGGTTGAAATGGAGGTCTGGGGTGTAGTAAACCAAATCAATCAGGGACTTTTTAGTTTTAGTATAGAAAGAGTAGGCTTCGGGAGGGAAGAAGCCCTCTCCACACATTAATCTGCGATTTATTAGATGCAAAAATCTCTTGTTGAAGTCATTGTATGTGGTGTTAAAGTCTCCCAGAAGAATAGTAGGGGAGGCTCTGTTAGCATTGATGGCATTTAGGATGTGGATTATTTTTAGATATTGAGAGGTGTCTTTGGCTGTATATATATAAGCTATGATGATCGGATAACCCCAATAGTCTATTTCTATGATAATAATATTGGCATCTAGGAATAGAATGCTAAAACTGTTTGGTGGTGTTGACTTGCTGAGAAGAATACCGACTCCACCTGAAGCAGAATGGCCTACAGAAAATCTAGTAAATCCGAGAGTTGAGAGAAGAGATAGTAATTTATGATCGGTCTTATGGTGATATTTAGTTTCACCCATAAGAAGTATATGAGGGGAGCAGAGCAAGAGCCAGTTTTTAATAGCTAGAACTCTATCAATTGAGTTGATGCCGCGAATGTTAATGCCAGCAATTTTGCAGAACATGATAGATTAATCCAAACCGTCCTCAGCAAAGTGTGCCAAGTCAATGTGGGACATCTCCATGTTAATGAGGTCAGATGTTGTTTGGCAATCAGAGTCTTGTGATTGAATTTGTGGATGGATTGGCGAAATAGTTGTTGGTTGTGGAAACGCATCCATGAAGTCTTCAGTATCTGATGAAGTAGTGTAATCTGTCTGAGATTCGTCAGAAGGATCAATGGTATCAATGGTTGTAGGATCCATGGTTTTCCTCTTTTTTTCTATGGATTTGCGAGGCTTTGTGCTTGATATATCTGAAATTTGTTTGTTAGAGGGTGGAGGTGAGTAATGTATCAGATGGGCACTATCATCATCAGAGCTTGATTTATCTGAACGAATTGATTTTCTTTTAATTTTCTTATTTGTATTTTGGGTATTTGTTGTGTCGGTTTTTTGAGGGTTTTGAAGTTTAACAGTGTTTTTTTCATTTTCCTGTTCTTTTGATAAAAGTGTTTTTTTATTGTTATAGGAATTTGTTTTAAATTTTAGACCTGAGTCATTTTCGGTTTGCTGTAACTGTTGGGAAACATTAACTATGCTGACTTTCGGGTTGAGTGTTTGACAAGTCTTTTCATCTGGATGGTTAATTATTGCAGGAGTTGGAAGAATTGAGGACAGTTTGTGGATCACTTTGTTTAGTTTTACTGGACTTAACTGACCCAAATGAGGATGTATCAATGGGTTTAGACTGGGTGGGAGTTGTTATGGATGGATTGTTTTGAAATTTTTTGAGTGTATTTTCTTCATCTCCTATATTTTCCTTGCTCTCATCAGGTGGTTTGGTCATATTGCCTTCTTTTGTATCAAGAGTTTGGCCTAGTATTGTTTCTCGGGGATTAGTATAATATGTATCGTATGTATGATCTTTAGTCTTATCGGTTTGAGTGATTGGTTTAGGCGCGGTATATGTAATTGCTTGGATCTCTGATTGACTACTATTAGTGTAGAGGTTGTCGTTTGTTCTTTTTGAATATTTTCATTCTGAAAGATAGGTTTGGATGTGAAAGGGTTTGTTGGAGGATTTATTTGAATCAGGTTGTCTGGGTTTGTGAGGTTGCTGATTGAATTAGGCCCATGAGGTGATTGTCTATTTAAGGATGTGAGAGCCGTGTTAGTAGGTCTACCAGGACATCTGTGAACTTTATTCTTTTTAATACCACAGTGTGTACATATTCTTGCTGCACAATCTTTAATGAGGTGTGTTCTTTCAAGGCAGAAGAAACATTGTGGATGTACTCCCCTGAAAGTCAAAACCATAGGAGAGCCTCTTGCAGTAATAATAGTGGGTATGTCAGTGGGTATAATGTTTTTCTTCAATGTAAGTGTGAAGATAACAGTATTGGACAGGATTTGATCTTCGCAGTGAGGGTTTAATAGGTGTTTAAATTTGCTAACTGAGCCATAATTAATAAGGGGGTTTTGGTGTTTTTTTTTTTTATTGGGAGGGGGAGGGTTTTTTTTTGTGGATGGTGGTAGAGGGGGGTGGTTATTTATATAGAGAAGAGAATATAATTTCCCAAAGAATTTTTTTTTTTTTTTTAAAATTATACCCTCCCCCAACTTTTTAAACTCAACGATTACATAGCGGTCATTGGGATGATTAAGAATCATATGAATGCCTCTGCCTAATTGTTTTTGATTGATTAGACTGTATAGCTGTTCTAGAGGGAACTTATATAGAGCACATTGTTGATTTGTTATGGCTAAGATTAACGACTTATCACTGTAGTAGTTAGCAAATGATTTATATAGGCTATTGGGAATCATTTTGTTGAACTCATTATTTATTTTTAGGAACATGTCGTCATTAAGATCGTTTATATTAAATGAGACATTTTCCAAAGTGTTTGATTCTTGTTCTATGTCTAGTTCTGAGATATTCAAATATAGTTCATTGAAATTATTGGCCTTAATATTTTCGGAGATGCTCTCAGAATTTTTAGACCTTACGATATTTGCGTACGTAGAGGAATTTTTCAATATTGGTATTGAAGAAATTGGATTAGATTGTAAGTTGGCTGAAGTAGCAATGAATTGTTCTGCGCTATAATCTTTGTTTGTTCTGGAATGTGATTTATCGGTTTTAAAATTTATTTCTTCTTTTTGATTTTTAAATTTACTGTTGACAAAGTGTAATGTGACAGCACTGGTTTTGTCGACCTCTGGTGGAAAAGTTTTAACTTTAAAAAATTTGCCGAAATCATCTTGTCAGTAATTTTGTCTATTATTTTCAGATATGGTTTCCAGGGTATTATTGGGCAAAGGAAATTGCTCATTAGAGTCTTCTGAGGGTGTGTAAAGTCTTCGGAGAGGTGATGATTGGTTTTTGCTTGTATTTTTAAGCATTTCAATCGTTTCGCTTGATGAGATATTAATGCTATTACTTATATTAGGGATAAGTTGAATATTTTCTAAACTTTTGTTGATATTTGTGATGCTGTTTTCTTTTGAAATATTGGTTTGTGGGTTTTTATTTGTTGTAGAAGTTATTTTGGATGAATTTAGATTAGATCTAAGGCTATAAAATTTACGACCGATGACTGCATTGCTAGATTGAATGCTGAGATCAGGGCTAACCTTAATTTGCAAATTA
This sequence comes from Epiperipatus broadwayi, assembly GCA_028023455.1. NCBI lineage: Eukaryota > Metazoa > Onychophora > Udeonychophora > Euonychophora > Peripatidae > Epiperipatus > Epiperipatus broadwayi. Next base: position 8,867,786 of record JAQFVV010012403.1, on the reverse strand, counting down.
TCGATTATATTATCACTTTTCATAATATATAATGATTAAAACCGACTTACCTTGAATAAGAAACGTAAAGGTAAGGGGACAATCGTCCCTATCTTCCTGAAATTGAATCGCTTAGGGACGCTTTTTGTAAGAGCAGTTGCAAAGATGGCTTCCAAAAGCGGAAGTGTAAAAAACTTTTTTTAAAATTTTTTTAGAAAAGTAATCAAAAAATTTAATTCTAGCCCCCCCCATAAACATCTGTGATAACTAGAAAAACAAATTAATTTATGAATGATTGATTATATTTTGTTTTCGTTCTGTTTTCTTTTTTTTTTTTAATTTGGGTAAAAATGAGATGAAAAAATAAATAAAAATTGGCTATATTAATTAAAAGTTTAAACTCTTATTATTTATTATTACAAACTTTTTACTGCCCGTCTAGCATGCGAACCTGCAGAAAAGTTCCACGGCCCGGCACCGGGCCACGGACCAAGGGTTGAAGAACACTGATCTAGATAACTAAAACTACAGTGTAAAAGAAGGATAGAAAATATTCAATTTTTCATCATCTAGAAATTGCTTCCATTGTTGGGTACAGTTTCTCCCTTCATTATTCCTCTATGAGGGAGAGTTGGAGAGGGCTTTGTACAATAGTCTATTTATTGAAAAAAAGAGATTATTTTACCTATTTATCAAATATGATGTATTGAGTGAAGTAATTGACTGTAATAGGTAAAAATATTTAAAAATAAAAAAATCATAAAACTAAAAAATAAAATAAAACAAAATATAATAAATAATAATAAAATACTCAGAATAAAAAAGGACATAACATATTAAATCATTATTTGGGCTTTTCCATAAAATTATTGCTTGATCACACAATTTATCTTGGTCCATACCTGTAACTAGTATTATAATAATAGGTAGATCATTAGAACTTTTGGTATTAAATCATTATTTGGGCTTTTGTTCCAGTAAATAGATAATAGGGTCACTGTAATTTGTTTTGGATGTAGCCTTTTCCATAAAATTATTGCTAGATCACACAATTTATCTTGGTCCATACCTGTATCTAGTATTATAATAATAGGTAGATTATTAGAACTTTTGGTTCTATTGTAACATTGGAAATAAACATTAAGTATCTTTTTCATATCTAAAACATTTAGTACAACAATATGGTTTCATTCATTCACTTCTCTTAAGACCTGTTACTTACATGTCTCATATTTAGTCAGGCAGGTAGAAAAATCTTAGATCTTATCTCTTTTTAAAAAAAAATCAAATGCTAACAAATAAATAAATGAGACAGTTCTGAGGATCATTAGATAGAATTTTTCTTTTTATCTCTGTAAGGTGCAAGAAGTGAAATTCTGTGCACCTTGCAGAAAAATAAACAAATCATCCGAAAATTGCAAAAATTTTCTCACAATCAAATTGTTTAAATGTTAATCTATGTTTTTAAAATTCAAAAAACAAAACGATAATACGATAGGATTAAATTTTAAATTCTTTTATTATTCAGCACAATTTTTGGAAAGACTAAAACTATTTAAAAAATTGAAGGATTTTTGACTAATGAGAAGATGAGCTATTCTTTCTATTAAAAAAATCACCAAATCAGGGGGGGGGGGATTTTATTTAAGTATTTTTAATACTAATTTAATAAAAAGTAGATATTATATATCACTTTGCACCTGTGGCATGTGCCATATTGCCTTACTTATTAAGATGGCCCTGTCAACAACAAACATGATATAACCAACAACCAAGTAGAAACAAATAATTTATTGTAATATGTATTACTATCTTATTATTTTAAATTTGTATGAAATCATTCTAATAAAATATTCTGATTTTTTGTATCTTCTCAAAATTTAAGGATTCTTGATGAGAAATGTTAAATAAATATTTGATTACTTCATCATCATCATTAACCATTATCAATCCACTGCAAGATAAAGGTATCTTCAAGTTCAATCCATCTTCTCTGATCTTTAGCTTCTCTTCTCCACATCATTCCTGCACACTTTCTTATTTCATCCATCCATCTCACATGTGGTCTCTTTCTGGGTCATTTACAATCTCCTCGAATCCAGTTTAAGATTTCAACTGTCCATCTATTATCATCTCTTCTAGCAATATGTCCAGACCAATTCCACTTCAGTCTTTTAATTTTTCAATGAGGTCAGTAACACCTGTTTGCTCCTTTCATTTAGGTATAACCCATATAGTTCAGAACAACAAAATGGCTTGGAGCATATGCCTAATAATACTTAAAGGGTGCCATATAAAAACAATGTAATAAAAATTGGGATGCTGCTATAAAAGAAGTTTGGGAAATCACTGTGCTACAGTGTTAATACTAAGGGTACCTTTAGGATAAAGTTTAGGTTAGATATTAACTATTTAAAAATAGTCATCTTGAAAGGACATTCTTCATAAGTTATATATATTTCAGCATTGTATTCATTTAAAAATGGGATGAAGAGAAAGTGATAATATGGGGAATTGGGAAATCATCATCATCTCCACTGAATAGTCATCAACAAATATAAAATGAGCACCATAGAACCAAAATAGAATAAGTAATTATAATAATTATAAGTTACATCACCAGCATTAAACATGAATAATCAACAACCATCCCTCGTGATTGGATCTAAAAAGGTTTATTATCAAGATTTAGGCTAGACAATGTCAAACTTGGGGTGTAATATAAAATAATCATCTGAATCACATACTTAAATGCTAAATTATTTATCATCATATGCTGATCATCATCAATGTTCTGGTCATAAGGTACCACGAGTGTATGGATTAACTATAAACTAATTTCCAATCTGCACAAATAATAAATGAACTTTAAAGATGATTTTAACCTTTGTGTCATTCAAAAAACCGTCTGGATATTCAAGCACAAACATATAGTCATTCCCCCACCTTAATGTATATATATTATGATATTTGAATCATTGCAAAGTTTAAAAACTGAAGTCTAATTAACTGCTCTGTTTTGCTTATCATAAATTTTAATAGATTTAAAAAAATTGACAATAATAACTCAACTGATTTAAAATTTACTCTTTTGACTAAAGTTATAAATGACAATCATTCATATAAACAATAGAGCTAGTGATTTAAGTTGATTTAAACTCATATTGCACAAATGTTCAAATATCATAACTGGAGAACAGATCATCTATTTAAAGTCATTTAAGAAGAGTATTATTAGTATAAGTCAAGCTTACATGCATTACAAAAGGTAGTTCATATATTTCTATTTAGATTAATTTAATCATGATGTTTTACTTTTGCTCGATTTCTTAAACATTCATATATACTTGTCAACTTTCTATTTCTCCTTTTGAACTGGATTTATTCTCTTTCAACAAACCTTTCAAAGTTTCTTGGTTATAAGTATATGCTTAATATATTTTTTCCTTTTTTTGCAAATAAAAATTTTATTCCTAAGATAACTTTTGGTAATTGTAACCAATTTTAAATGTTAATGGTATGTACATTTAACATCAATTACAAATTTAATTTCTTTATTTCTATCACGTTGAAAATTTGGTTTAACATATAAGATCTCTACTTTATCTGATGAGATTTAAGAACACAACTTTAAATTCTACATTGGTAATTTTGCCCATGTTATTTTTAGAAATAATACTTTGAATTTTTTTGGTTACCCTGCTGATTTAATTTACTTTATATAATGCAATAATAGCAAATGTAAAATATAATATATTTAACCAATCAAATTTTATATTTGTATTTATATATTGGATTATTTCCATCATCTAGAATTGAGTAGTGAATGTCTTTAGAAAAAGTTTAACTTTATTCAATTTTTCACAGTACATTAAACTGTTAGTAATAGCATACAGATTAGTATACACACAATGTTTCGAGAGGTATTATTCTCTCTTCTTCAGTTGCTGTTCTGACCAGTAACAGTACTAACATGGTAATTGAACATGTACTCTTAGATTTTTAAATATTAAATTTTAAGGTAACACTCTAACCAATGGACCCATCCTGCCAAATGCAAGTCAGTAAAAAATTCATATACTTATCTATGAACCCCTCCTGATTTCTCCACTTTTCCTAAGCAAAGTTGATCAATGGTTTCCACACATTATGTATAGTCATACTAGGTTGACTTATAGGGTTATTCATCATTGTCATGTTGTGCATACAATAATGTGTGTGGTTTCACTAACAGTTGAATGTACTGAAAATTTAAATAAAGTAAATTTTTTTAAAGACATTCAATATGCAATACTAGATGATGGAAATAATCCAATATGTAAATGCAATTAAAATACCATCATCACATACTTTCGGGAAAACACAAATTTCATACTTGTCAATGTGCTATCCTACCTTAAATTCTTTGCTTTGCTGTACAGTATATAATAAATACTTGCCCTTAATATGATACCATTCTCAACAAAGATGCAGACATCTATTAACTTTATTAAATCTTCTGAAATAGCAATTGTTACATTGCAAAAAAGTATGCATAATAATCTATGGAAGTACCTACAGGATACAAACAAGTGCAGATCAATTGTTTCTGTACATTGTATTTGTGATATTTATAAATATCAGACATTCAACATGAGTGTATAGTTCCAGGAGTTTAGTCTCTGAATCATGTGATAAGCAAAAATTTTTATAATATATGTAAAGTGAGAAAGACTGATCTGGAGTTTTTGAACTTATGGATAGTAGCAATATAAGATAACTTGAGATGAGGAGTAGGGTTATACATTTGAAATCTGCTCCATTACATAAATTCTATGCACAACTGTTGTTTAAAACAAATAGGCAAAAACTCACTATACATATTGCCATACTACAAGCTAGAGTAATCAAAATCCCCATCTAGTGCCTACTCATTCAATATCCCCAGACTAGTTTCTGGCTTGTGGCCTTTGTCAGTGAGGAGCCTTGGATCTGAGAGACACTGCATCTAGATCTTAGGATCTGATGCAACCCTCCAGCAGCCACCTTTTATCTCTACTTAACTACAAAACTATGAGTTTTAAATTGAAAACACCTTAATATTTTCAATCCAAGCCCATCAGCTTATATAGTCATATAGATCTGAATTCAGTTCAGTACCCATACATTTTAGTGTCTTTGGTTCTTTAATAACCATAGCCACCAATATCCTAATAGGCAAGATTGATTTTAAGCCACTAAACATCCAAGGCTCCTCACTGACGAAGGCCACAAGCCAGAAACCAGTCTGGGGATATTGGATGAGTAGCGCTAGATGGGGATTTTATGCACAAGCCTTCTAGCATCCATTGATTACTCTAGCTTGCAGTGTGGCAATACGTATAGTGAGTTTTTGCCTGTTTGAATAACAGTTATAAGCAAGCATAAGAAATGGTGATCATGTGATGTAACTGTTAATTAAGTGTGTGCTTATGTTTGATATTCGAAGAAGCAACTTGATTAAAGACTTCAAAATTTTTTTTCTGATTAAAAAAGGGGTTGAGTATATAGACGTGAGTTATTTTATGCTTTTTTCTGAACCAGTAACAAGTTTATCTTCGTAAAAATTGTTTCTCTTCTTTTTAAACGTATTTTTTATTACAATTATTTAAAATCAATCTCGATTTATATTTAATGTACTTATATTTATTTACTGCTATGAGAAAGTCTTAGAAAAATTTGAGTTATTTGCAATAAACTGCTAAAAGCAAATGCATATTTTCAAAACTGAAAATATGTTTTAGCATTATATATATATAAACTTGTGAATGGAGGAAGAGATATTTTAAATTATTGATTAAATTTATAAAAAAAAGATTTGTTTATTTTTATTTGAGAAAACTTTTTTAAAACATTTATTTATTATTTTATATTGTTCAAAGATGATTTTGTCAAGTGGTTGAACTGAATCTATATATATGGCAACATGTAATGTGAAAAGGCCTAGGCGATAAAAAAATATCAACCAGTCAAATCAATAGAGTTACAATCCACATTTCACATCTACACTATTATATAGGGTATATAAGCACAGACTTTCACATGACCCACCACTCTCCACTCTATCACATAACACTGATACACTTGAACACATATGCTGAAAAGATAAATAATCACCAATTGAAAATCTGATGATGGAACATTCAAAGGCCACCCTGAGGCCGAGATTCTTGTCACACCCATGTTGACCATAACTCAATCTGACCCTTCATGTATAGGACATAATCCATTTAATACATATACAAGGGCTGGGCAGACATCTCTATTATGTAATAACTGAAACACAGTTGAAGAATTGGAGTGTGCAGTAGATTGAAGCCTGTCCATTAATTATGAAGATTGGCTATCTTAATATATATCTAAGCACTTATAGCATATATATGTAGAGATGGTAATCTGGACCAACTGATGATTTTCTGGTTTAGCATGAAATACGTATATTGATGATTATTTATCTTTTCAACATATATGTGTTCAATTGTATCAGTGTTATGAGATAGAGTGGAGAGTGGTGGATGGTGTAAAAGTCTGTGCTCATATACCCTATATATTACATATATAGACACAGGTATATAATAAGCCTGTGTTTCAGTTACATACACTATTGTAAACTAATTCAGAGTACTTAATATGTATTTCAGATAAGAATTTATCTCCATCACATGAGATAGAGATTTGAATATCTGATTCCCATTGCAGAACTATATTTATTTATGGAAAATAATGAAGCTGCTTTAGTCAAACTAGCTATACATTAAGTACACAACATTAATGTAATGAAAGTTTGAATACTTTAAAATGCAATGCTTTAATTAGTTATAAGATATTTCTATGATATTTTTTTTATATAGTTCACTAATGATCTGAAAAGAGTGAAATCTGAGCTTTATGACGATGATGTTTTTAACAAACTTTTCAATGGTTAATTGTAATAGAAATTTGTTGCCACATCAAATTTAATGCAATAATTGCATAGTAGATTCTAGAATTTAAAATAACTCAATTTAGTCATTTCTAATGGTCAAACTTTATATGCTTCTGAACAATAATCTATTCAATTATTTATTTATAGAATAATAAAGATTCATACAGTATATATAAATATACATTCAATGACGTATATTCTTACAGACTAAACGTTTCACCTGTTTTATCTCGTTAACCCTATCAGTGCTACCTTTAAAACCCCTTGAGTACACGTATATCAACATAAACATAGTTATATATGTATCAGCGCACATATATATGCGGGAATAGACTGTGATATATTATCGGTTTATGTGTATTACAGCGTATCTGTATTTAAAATGTAGATCTTTTTTTAAATTATAGATTTATTATTTTAAAAAGTCAATTCATTAGTTTTCATTGAGGATCGAATATATGTGTATAAAATCCACCTAGTATCAGCATACATGTATAACAAAATGTTGTTTAACAGCGTAATGCTATGTTAAATATTACAGTTTACAAACATCGCGCTATAAAAATTTTTATTTACGTACATTTAATATCAAATAAAAAGAATGACGTATTGTAAATTCTAGTAAATTTCATTAGCGTCTTTCATTCAAGCATGTAATAGTAATTTAAAGTGATTATTTAATATATTCATGCTTTCACTTTCAAACACTTAAGATTTGCCCATACAAAAGCGTTTGGGTTCGAAAAGATAGATGGCCATTCTATCTTTTCCAAAGACTTTATCATGTGGTTGAGTGTTAGTATTCATTCATTTATAGTTAAAATCTTCAAAGTGCATGTGCAACAGCGTAATGCTGTGTTAAATATTTAAAAGATTTTGTAAATTTGCTAAAATTAAATAAAAATATTGTCAATAATAATCATGCCATGCACCTGGTTACAAAATAGTGCATAGGCTGAGATTCAAAATTTATATTTTTGCAATAATATTTTCAAAACTGAAACTCAGTCAATAACAAAACACACTAAAGCAGCACTAGTTTAGGTCCCTTTGGGAATCGGAATGGCTAAACCAAGAGTCAATTTTATAAATTTAAAATTGAACATGTAAACAAGTGTTAATGGATTCACCTCATTGTGAATCAAGCTTGTAGAAAAATAATATAGGATTTGAAATTGATATAAATAGCCTATATTTTGGCACTTTAAGATATACTTTGTACAATTTATTTGTGTGTTGTTATCAAAACCCATGCCCATTTGGATTTTATAATGAACGAGTAGAAGGGCCATAGATTTGCCATTTCTTCCTATGGAGAAATAGTCATCTCTAATCCCATCATACATGCTGCCATGGCATGTAATCAGCATCACTGTAATGGAGAGTTCCAGCCACAGCCTGCTGTTGAGAGAAGACACCACCAAGCTACTTATTCAGAGAAGAGAGTATCATAATGCCTACCTCCAAGTGCCTGACATCCAAGATGCAGAGGAATATTGGTAATATTTGTTTATAAACTGCAGAGCTCTTTAAAAATTAATATTTAAACTGTAAATTAAATATTAAGATAGCTACTGTAAATCTAATTAACATTCAATCTAATTATTAATTCCTTTTAAAGTAAATCATTTTTAAAATTAAAACTGTAAAACTTGTCTGAATCATAATTAATGTAATTCATCTCTTCCTAAATAACGGTAACCAGTTATTATTTTAAATTCTCTATAAACTGCATGCATACCTATATTTACTGACTTAATTATTTTATTTCTTTTATTTAATATATATGTTATTATATATCAATATTTTGAAGTAGTGAATATCATGATAACTTTTAAGGAGAGATCATTATTAAACTCTCCAGCATAATATTTAATAATGCAACTTAGCATGATAAATCGCTGCTTCGAAATCTTATTCTAATAGATAACAACCAATGGCTATGCACTCATTGTTATCATTATATTATTGATATTATAGTTATTAAGGTTTGCATAATAACTTTTTAAACTTATGATTTTATTTATTAGTTAGAAGTAAAATGCTAGCTAAGGATGATATTAAAAGTATATTTTTAAATGTTGTTAAGGCCATTAAATATACTTTCTCCTCCCTAACTTAATCATACCCATATATATATATATATGGATACAGATTCAGTATATTAACTAGATTAATAATTTAGTTAACCCTTTTAAGTAGCATGATTACTATATGCTAACCTAAAATCTGGATTGAGTTAGTTTTAGCAAATATAAACTATCTGTTTAGGCACATTAGTTAATTATATATATATGTGTGTGTGTGTGTATTATTACGCATTGTGAATGTGTTTTTACTAAGCACCCATTAGTGTATTAATGTCTTGCTATGTCTTGAAAGGGCTAGCAGTGGAGGCTGCTCCCATCCATCTCCATTCAGGTTAGAGCACCATGTACTTGAGTAGCCGATCCAAGTTCACTGAACCGTAAATATTTGTATTTAATTGTAGCAAGCCGTTCGGTCATAGAGCATCAAGTATTTGATACTGAAGGCCGTGATTTTAATTTTAGTATTTTATTAGTGCCTAGTCTATAGACACAAACCTAAAGGTAACCAGTTCTTCTCCTCATTAATAATGCTTCAGCATTAGTCTGAAACCATAATCTAGGTTACCATGATGAATCTCTATGTTGAGCTTATTAAATTGCTCATTTGTAATGTCTTTAGAATAATCAGCTTAATGCTGTATATAATAATCATCCTGGCTAATGTTTTAGCTCATAATGTTGGAAAACCAAATAATAGTTGGAAAATCAAATTATAATAGGCATGATTTATTAACCACAAACACTTGTATAAATTAAGTTAAATTTTTCAAGATGAGATTGCTGTATTAAATTCATCTCATCATTTCTATAACACCTGTGTGCGTTAATTATATATGTATCTTAACTTAAGTAATTGATGTTCTCTGTCTTATTGAATTAATTAATCATTTATTTTAATAAACCTATTTAAAATTATAAGTTGTTTTACATCTTTTACTCACAATCCAACTCCAAATCATCCAAATTCCTTATTATTAATATGTATAATATGCATTCTTTTAGTTAAGTCTTAGCATGTTAACTAGTTTACTAGCTCTTAATTATATATAGATTGTTAATTTTTCCCAAGTATCATGTTTCTCTCTTTGCTCAGTCAGCTCACTGAAGAATTGAGACTGAGTGTAACCTTATAAATGTCATTTATAGAGTGTTAAATCATGGAGTATTGGTAAATCAGTTGAAGTTTGGTCAGATTCAAGGTCTCACTACCTCATCTTGATCAGCTTTGGTGTATTTTGTCTGGATTCTGGATTTTGTTATGTGAATGTACAAATATGACCATTACAATATATGCATTTACTATACCACATAACTTTATATTTTTTATTTAGAAATTATCTTTTTTAAAACTATAATTTCAGTCCTAAAAGATCATTTTCAACTACAGCATATTTTATTTGTAAGATTGACACTGAAAAGAATTTAAAATTAAACATGGAATAGTATTACAAAAGAACTGCATATAATTATACCAATATGTATACATTAAAGTATGCAGTTAAAATTTTTAGTTTAATACATAAATATATATAGCAATATAAATAAATAATAATAATATACTTTTCTGTGAAATTTATGCAAAACAAATTTAATACATTTTATTCTACATTTTGCAAAAATAGCTGACAGTTTCGATTGCCTAACATTCTTTTTCAGAACTATGATATATATACATTAATACACCACTATAACAAATTAAATGTATAAAACAAATTTTTTTATTTATATTAAAATCTAAAAGATATATATACAATAATTTAATTCAACCAGATTTTTAAAGATATTTACCTTAAATTACAGTGACTGAATATTCACTTTTAATTGTATTTAATTTTTAAAATAAACAACTTCAAATGTTCACATGTAACCTATATCTGTATATCTTTTAAAAATATATTTTATCTATTTTTGAAAAATAATATTTTTTAGATAATATTAAATCTATACTAACTTTTAAATATATGATTATCCTAATGTTAGTTGGATTAGAAAATGAAATACATACATGGATTTCAGTTTTTGTAAAGATGATAAAAAGATTTAAAAATAATAACAGAAAAGTCTTATGCAATTAAGTGCTATGTTTTGAAAACTAAAGGTTCCTGGATCAAAGTTCAAATTGTATTTCTGACACTCAAGCATCACATGACCTCCAGAGCCATCAACCATTGGATTATTTTTTACTAACAGAGGATAGTAATAAATGTATAACTCTGATGGGAAATTTTCATTTTTCAGTGATTCGATAAATAAACTGGGCTTTATTTTGTTTACGTCATTTACTTTCACATACATATACAGATATCTATAAAAAAAATTTACCGACGTATGTAATAACTCTGAATATCTAATATAAATTTATTATAATAATACTTATATTTCAGTTTTTAAAAAAATAATTATGTGTTCAATAACAAAAACCAATTAACTCTTTTTTAAAAAAAAAAAAGTTATAATAATAATTTCAACGTAAACATTTTAATTTAGTTATCACATCTAATTATTATTTTTATAAGTTTAAATATTTGTCATTATTAAAACTAAATGATAATATTTTAAATTATAATTATCGTAAATTATTTATTGTTTACATGTTTCGGATGTAGGCTTTCATAGAACTCTTTCACATTCAGTGATTATTAAAATAAGCTAGCGTTTTAATATTCAAATTGCAATGTTTAAATGAATTTTGTTTATTAATGCATGCTGAAGGTATTAATCTTTTTTAAAATTAAATTTAGATGGTGATTTTAGTGTTAACTATGTAGTCTTAATTTATGCTAAAGTACTGAGTGCATCTTAGAATGTAAATTTGTATTTCACTTTAAATGACTTCAACATTATTCTTTTTTTCATAATTTTATCAAAAAATAAAACGTACTAAAAGATATAATAAATAAATTTCAAAGTTTTTACACTTTTAATTTTTCATTATGATAAACTTTACAATGGCCTATATGGCATAAGACTTTCAATCTTATTTAAAACATTATATATATAAACATCACAACTATATTATTATAAAATTCATTAGTTTTTCCAACCATTGTAAATCCTTTCCAATTTACGTATCTCCAAATTTAATCGTTTCTCTGATTCACAATTTCTTTTTTCCACATATGCCAGCAAAATTTCTTATATGATTCATGCATCCTACATGTGATCTTTTTCTAAATATTTTATAATTATCTGAGATTCTCTTTAAGATGTCACTTATCTATTTGTTCTCATTTTTCCTAAAAACATTCCAACTTATCTCCACCTATTAATTTTGTCAAGGATCTTGTTTTTCATTTTCTATCCTTTTTTTAATTTCCAGAATACACCTTTCCATATTTTATTATGTGATCTAAGACTCTGCATTAAGTTGAATTCAGACTCCAAATCTCAAATATTTAAATAAAACATATTTATTAAAAACATTTTCGTAAGCAAACATATTTGAGAGCTCTTTATATACACATTTTCTTTTAAAACTAAGTTATTCTTCCAAAAGTTCTCTACCTAAGTATAGTTCTATAATTAATTTTATGCATTATGTTTTCATCTGCATTAAAATATTTAGAAATGCTAACTTCTTCTAATTCATAATTATCAAACTTTATTTTCTCCCTTTTTTTCAAAAAAAAAATAAAAAATTGAACATTAAGACTTTTTGACATTTATTTTAGTCTTTACTTTTTTGATTTCATTTGAGAACTTTTGTACCATATTCTAAGACCTTCAAGAATTTTTTGTAAAACAACTGCATCATCTACAAAATGTAAATAACTTAAGTAATCTCTGTTTATTTATTTATTTTTTAGTTTCGTATTTTAATCCACAAAATACTTCCTACAAACCCATTCACAAAAATGTTGGAGAGAAACATCACCCTATCATTCATCCTTACTGCTATTAATGTCACCCATGTAGTCAAAAATGTGCATTTTAATATATATTCTTGGAAATCATATCAATTTAACTAACTTTTATCCCTTAACTAAACATTAATTCACATTTTACATCTTAGTAATTGATGCTGATTTTCTATGATAAATCTAATATATTAAGTATATTATATGATACAAGTATATTGTCTATATTGAATTTAATGTAATTAGAAGGGATTTGAACTGAGACTTTCAAGCTCTCTACAGATATTCATCCATCTTTAACTACTGATACATATGTAAAAAGGTAATCTCCAATATACATATTTCATGCTGAACCAATACTCATCAGCTGGTCCAGATCATCATCTCCCATACATGTGTATAATATATCTTTTCCACATGTCTGTGGTCATGAATATCAGTTGTTTAAAATGGAGTGGACAAATGTAGAGAGCTTGAAAGTCTAAGTTCAAATCTCTCTAATTACATCAAGTATGTTAGTAATATTTACTATGGCTTTAAACCCCAAGAGTGTGCATGTGAAAATGTGAAGATAGGGAGCTCTACAGGTCTTTACCACATGCTTACACTTTGGAAGAAAAGAGAGGAACCTTCTTCACTTCAACCTACTTTCTATATAAATAGGTGAAGCTGAAGCGGTTAGATCTGAGAGCATGAAGCTATTCAATACTTCTCTGATTAAGTCCACAATTCCTATTACACATTAGTAATTGTGAAATCTTTTGATAGTTTTGAAATATATAGTCAAAACATACACTAATTCTGCACTTTCATTTGAATGTTACTATGTTCATTTTCACTTTGAAATTTTTTCCAAAAAGAAATTTATAAAATAAACTTATTCTTTCAAAAATTCTAAAACTTTATGTCTGCTTTCATTTATGTCTCTATAATTAATTTTATCCACAACATTTTTATTTTTAAATTACTTTAAAATCACCCATATCAATTTTATAAAGTTATTTGCCTTGATCAAAAGTCTCTATATATTATATAAAATTAATTGTTAAATATCTTTAGAAAAATTCAAACTTTATTTAAGAGTTTGAAAAAAAAAATTATTTTATATATAATATATAGGGTATATGAGCACAGACTTTCACATGACCCACCACTCTCCACACTATCTCATAACACTGATACACTTGAACACATATATGTTGAAAAGATAAATAATCACCAATATACGTATTTCATGCTAAACCAGCAATCATCAGTTGGTCCAGATTACCATCTCTACACATACATGCTATAAGTGCTCAGATATATATTAAGATAGCCAATCCTCATACTTTAATGGACAGGCTTCAATCAACTCCACACTCCAACTCTTCAACCATCCATCCAATTGAAAATTTGATGATGGAATGCTCAAAGGCCACCCTGAGGCCAAGATTCTTGTCACACCCATGTTGACCTAAGGTCAATCTGACCCTTCATGTACAGTACATATATATGTAAATTTTGTCAAAAAATTATGAGGGATAGATTAGAAAACATTTAACAAAAAGTAAAAATAAAATTATTAAAATCCAATCAACACTTAGACAATCCCAAAATCAATAACAATCAATAAAATGTAAACAAATTGTTTCTTGTTTTGAAATTTAAAAAAATTTCAAGTACTAGAAATGACATGCCTAGATCTGTGATTCCTGGGCATTGAGTTTGAGAATTTGCCATTCTATCAGCATTGGGTTTGAGAGTTAGCCAGTCTATCGCTGTACTAAATCGTGCAACTTATACATTCAATGTAACTTGTGTACCAATAATAAAATATTATTATTTACACAATACTCTCTTTTTTTTTGGCATTTTATTCAATGCAAGTAAAGTTTATTTTTATATGTACTTTTTACATTGTTCAAATTTTATTGAATAATGTTATTTTGACTGTTTAACGGTCTTCTTCAATGACCTAAATATAAAACTTTAAGGATTTTTCTTGCAAAGAGGAAGATTATTTTTAAGCCAATAAACATCACATGGCCGCCATTTCTTATGCTTGGGTATAATGGTTTTAAAATAGGCAAAACTCACTATATTTATTGCCACACACAGCAAGCTGGAGTAATCAATGGATGCTAGTGCTCTCAGATCCATTGATTACGCTGGTTGGCACTGAGTGGCATTACTGTATAAAGAGTTTTGCCTGTTTTAATAACGGTAATGTGCTAGCACAAGAAATAGTGATAATGTGATGTTTAGTGGTTTAACACCAATCCTGCCTAATAGGATAGTGGTGGCTATGGTTGTTAAAGAGCCAAAGACACCAAAATGTATGGGTACTGAACTGGGTTCAGACTCATATGACTATATAAGCAATTGAGCTTAGATTGAAAATATTATTGTTTTCAATTTTATTCTCATAGTTTTGTAGTTAAGTAGAGATAAAAGGTGGTTGCTAGAGGTTTGCATTAGATCCTAAGATCTAGGTGCAGTGCTCTCAGATCCAAAGCTGCTCACTGATGAAGGCCACAAGCCAGAAACCAGTCTGGGCATATTGGATGAGTAGGCACTAGATAGGGATTTTATGCACAAGCCTTCTGGCATCCATTGATCACTCTGGTTGACCCTGAGTGGCACTACTTTATGGAGCGTTTTTCCTGTTTTAATAACAGTAATGTGCTAGCAAAAGAAATAGTGATCATGTGATCATTTAGTAGTCCTAAAAGTGAGTGCAACATCATTTTTGTTGTAATTTAACAAATACATTTGTATTTTAAAGTCGTGAAAAGAAATATGGATGTAATTTTCAATCTGATATCATTGATATGATTTGTGAAGAAAGATTGTACAAGATGAACAATGATGAATGAGGCAACAGCATTTGAATAAGCAGAAAATGGTTTTTTTTACAACGGTAAAATACTATAGTTTTTTTTTTTTTTTTTTAGATAATCATGATTCTAACACTAATGTGTCAAAAATATACTTAGTTTAAATCACTTTTATTCTTTATATTTTATTATAATGTTTTTATATTATTTATAATAATGGCAGAGTTTCAAGGTAGTATTTATACATACATATATAACCTTACATATAATATTATATTTAATGTTTTCACAGTTATACAAAGTACATAAAATAATTTTGGCTTAAACCATGTATTAGTTTGGATTAATTACCAATGTTTTGATGAATTTTTCAAAGAAAAGCTGTTAGATCTTAAATAGTAACAAGATTGAATGTGAAGTAAAGAATGAGATTTGAGCATGAAGTAGTTGAGCATTCAGAATATGTGGATTAACCAAATGTTTATTTTCTTCTGTTTCACCATTAATTGATTTCAAGTTTATATTAAAAGAAAGAGATAAAATAAGTGGTCTCCATAAGTCTGGAATATGTTGTGCTTCATTAGCTCTATTTAAACCAGTTTTTTTAATATTTCAGTCAACTTCCCTCATGGTACTCAATTCATATTTTTCCAAATTAGCAAGTATTTCAGTATTATCAAAATCAGGCTTGTGATTAATTTCTAAAAAATGTGAAGTAAAAACTGATGTATTTAACTTCTAATTAAAGGCATTTTTATGCTTATTGATTTTGATATCAATTTGTCTATTAGACTAACCTACATAACTTTTTAAAAACTGTAAACATGAAATTTCATAAATCCCCTAATATTCCAAAAGTACTCTTTCTCTTTAGGTTTATGGAAAAATCTTACATGTAATGTACATAATATCTACATATACAATACCCATATCTTATGTGTCTGTATAACCAAATATTTTTATACCATAATTTTCAATAATTTTAAAATTAATTTTCTAATTTTAACCTTATGTTTATTTTATATATATTGTGACCTTGTACTATTCCATATTGTCTTTGTTGGCTACCTTAATTTATAAGTTTATGCTATTAAAAAAAAAAGAAATAAATAAATGAAGAAAAGAAGATGATAGCATTTATT
The DNA here is from genome assembly GCA_028023455.1 of Epiperipatus broadwayi. NCBI lineage: Eukaryota > Metazoa > Onychophora > Udeonychophora > Euonychophora > Peripatidae > Epiperipatus > Epiperipatus broadwayi. Next base: position 8,850,956 of record JAQFVV010012403.1, on the reverse strand, counting down.
GTGTAAATTAATGTATAAATTATACTATCTAAATCTTATTTCATTAACATAATGTACTCCAGTCAAATAACTATAAGCACAGAGAATATAATATATAAGGAATTAATGGTTGTTATAAAGATGCATGCTTCCAAGTTAAAAGTAATGTTTAATTTATATATACTCTTGTAAAAAGGGAAAGGTAAATAGAGTTATAGATAATATAGAGCTGGATAAAATTAATTTTTATGTTTAAAAATGCATAGGATAATGTATGGGCTTATTTGTGTTATAGTGTAATTATTTAATTCATTTCAGAGTAATTAATAATTTAGTTAAGTTATTTTGGGTGATAGAATTTAATTTAAAAAATAGCTAAATAAAGTTGATTAGTTTATTTGGTAATATTAGGTTGGTTAAAAAAATATGTGAGTTAATTATTAAAATAGATTAAATTTAGAACATGTAAAGCAATTTCCGGTATATATGTGTGTGTGTGTGTGTGAATTAGCATGCATGTAAATAGATTTAATAAAATACTGTTAATTGCAAATAGAGTTAATTTTAGTCAATAAATATTTAGTTAATTCAGTCATAAAAGGGTTAAAATAAATAAATGGAGCTTCTGATAAATTGAAAAAAGGGATAATTTAAACATAATAAATATTATTTATTATCTTGTTGTTGTTTTTTAAAATTATATTAATTAATAAAAGTTAAGTTCAATTTTTGTTCAACTTTTAGAAAGTTTAAATTATCATGTAAACATTGAAAGTAGAGGAAAACTATGTAATTTTTAAAATTAATTTCATGTAGTAGTTAGAATTTTTTTTGATAGATGTTATAATTTTGAGAGGTATATCCACTGGACATGCCTGTCAAAATGGTAGTATAAAAAGAGAATTGTCACTGTACATATGTGCACTGCAATCCTCTCATTTACCATTGACCTTGTGCATGTTTATTCTTCAACAAGAATAACAGTAATAATTTTTATTTTAATTACTTTTTTTTCTTCTAAAAGTATTAGTTTTCTAAAATTTTATTATTCTTTAGCTAGTAATACAAGGCTAGGCAGAAGAATAATAAAGTATTTTTATTTCTATGTCTAACCTGATTGGAATTGTTTAAATGATTAACAAAATGTTTTGGAAGAATAGTTATCTTATAATAATTCAATTTATTCATATATGCTTAAAATGGAATTCTGGAAGAGACCAGGTGATATGTTTTATATTATTTTCCAAGACTATATTGAACATTGTATTAGTTTGTCTTTACTTATTTCATTTCATCTTTAGTAAAAAGAGATTCAAATTAATTGTGAAAAGACTTTTAAAAAATTGACTTTAGAGATAAAAAGTTATGTTTCAGATATTAATATCTGATGACAAAATGCCCAATTCATGATTATTTAAGTAAATTATTTGAAGTATTCCCTTAATAAAGACTTTTAAACATTGATTTGCCTAAATTGATAAAAGGAAATGAACTTTGTTATGTACTTATTTTATTGATGTTTTGCCAAAGAACCTTTAAAATAGAATTTGAGTGAATGAACTTACATGAAGTTTTACTAAACTACATATAGCTTTAATATCTAAGAATATTATACATTGTTTAAATGCATTATTTTAATTTGCAGACTTTTAAGAGAAATATTTTTTTAAAAAATCACTGTAATTATGTATCTGAGTGAATTTAAAAAAATGCAAATTAAGAAGAAATTTCAAAATGTGTTTTAAAAAAAAAGTTGTTTATTTCCCCCAGTACAACTGCAGACAGGCTTAAGTGAAAATTTATTTAATAATACTTGTTACTAAAGTGGAAATATTGAAAGCAAGCTACCTGATATTTTTTAATGTGAACCAGTAAAAATGGATCCAAAATCTTTGAGAAAGAAGAACTAGATGTTAAGTGTTCCTGTTATATTATTATTTGTTCCAGAAGGTCATTCTTGCTCCTATTTTCTTATAAAAAGAGGGACAGGTATAAATGCAACATTCTTTAGATAATTCACTTGGAAAAGAACACCATTTGCCCTAAAAAATTGCTCACTATGGAAGGAATTCTAATGAAGAACTAGGGTGTATAAATATATATATTTTTTTTTTTACTATCTTATATTATGTTACTACCATGCCAAGGTATTTTTCTATAATTTGTAACTTAATTATGCAGTTACTCTTATAACAGGGAAGGTACTTTTTTATATATTTTTTATTTTGTTGGCTTAAGGTCAATTTTATGGTATGCTTTGTCCAGGTAGATATACATATCTCTTACATTTATGAATAGCATTTATTAATACTTTATTTATTTATGAGTAAACAGCCAGTGTATGTTTATCAGAAGCTCACAATAGTTTTTACAATAAATATGATATAATATATTCATTATTAAGTTTTTCATATAAGAAAGATTAGTTTTATATTTAGTAATATTTGTTTATGCCATTATGTCCACTTTAATTTTACAAAATTTTATGCTGTTTTATTGAGTGTGTGTATTCCTTATTAATTGCAATAATTTTTATTATGCTATTTATAAATATTTTTACAGTCATTTGACTTATAGTAACTTGTTGGTTTCATACATTGTTTTAATGTACTTACTTTTAGGTTGAATATTAACTTCTCCAGCTTTTGAGTGATAATTTTTGTTATTTTGCCATTGCTTAGTCTAGGATTTATGTTTATCCCCATTTAGTAAGTCTGGGAAGCATGACGCTTTATCAAATGTTGTTTCACTTATATTGTGCTTTGAAGGATGAAGCATGGTCTCCCTATTGTCTAGCATTTGTTTTCCATGAGAAGATGATATTTTATATTTTAGGATTATTTTAATGTTTAGCTAATGTAGCTTTGTTTCTAGAGAGGGCCATTTCCATGGTATTCTATTTTTCCTATGTGTTGAGACATTGTCCACACATATATTTTGCCTAAGATAAAGGTATTGGAATCTACCATGCTATTTTTTAATCATCTATTATTGCTCTGAGGAATTTTTTTTTCTTGCCTTATCTCTCATGATGATGTTAGTTATTTTCCACAATGGAAGATGAAGTTATTCATGTTTTAAGATTGATTTGGCAATGATAATGTAGATTTTGAAGTATTTAGTTTTTTCAAGGGGCACTTTACTATCTGTAGTGTTTTTGTTAAGTGAAACAGTGTGTGTGTATTGTGCTGCTGTGCTTTGCCAGAACTTCACAAGTAAACCAACATGTTAGTAATTTTAATGCATGTATTGTGTATAGCATACTAAGATACATTTATTCAATATCATCATCCAGAAGTAGTTTGCCCAATGGATTGGTAAGACATTTAAGGTTAAATATTTTATTATGTGGACATGACAAAAATATATAATATGTTGTGTGCTTGACTTCTGATAAGTATTCCCATATGTTTATTATTAAGAAAATAATGTTAGACAGCAATTGTCTTACTTGTATTTTATATGAGAATTGTCATAATCATATAAATTTGCTAATACAAATTTAGCTATATGTCAATTCAGATTAAAATTTGTTTTAAATCTTTAATGTGTCTTAAACATTGTCAATAAAAAGGTTATAAGTTATTACTGGGAAAAAAGAAGTGGATCTCAAGGATAGTATTGCTTTAATTATAGTTTAAGATATTTTATTAAACAATTGTTTAATGGGATGGTCTAGCCTTGAATAGGTTTAAAAAAATAGATTAGCCAAATATTGGAACAGTTTATCTCAAATGAGTGTATCATTAATAGTTCACCCCAAGTGCTTGTAGCTGTAATAGATAATTTGTTAGTGTATAGGTGATCATTTTATTATTTATTTTGGCGTCCTGTCTAAAGTAACAGCATCTATGTTGAGCAAATGACTTTCTACAATAATTTTATAAAATAAATTTTGTCACTTGTAAATTTAGTATTAATGTTTAATAAATGTATTTATTATTATTTAAATTTAGTCTTTGTTTTCTATATATGATTTCCTGTGTCCTGAATTCTTACTTACATTACAAAAATCTTAGTAAATCAGATAATCAATTTCCATACAGATCCATAATCTTAATTTTAATATGTAAAATTTGCATGAGTGTTATAATTTCAAAGATTGGAATTGCAGTTAAAAGAATTGAATATTTAATTAATTTTATTTTGAATTCTTTAGTTCATTTTCAAACTGTACATTATTTTATTTAGCTTGCAAACAAAGAATACATTATTTAGAACTTGATTATTTTAATTATGTTATTGATGAATAATAGAAAGATATTAAAGATACCCTTTCTTTCTATTTACTTGAGTGTCATCCTGGGCAAAAGACTTTGATTTTTCTAAATTTATATTTTCTTTATGATTAAACTTTTCTTTGAGTAATTATTGTTATTATTATAATACATTAGGATACATTATCTTATAAGAGAAATATATGTCTCCTATAGTCTACTAGGATGCCATTCATTTGTTCAACAACATAATATGATAATTTATTTTCAAAATTAATAAAGAAGAACCCTGAGATCATTACTTATTATGTCATTGACTCATTATTAATTCATTTATTAGTGCAAAAGTTAATAATGTGGCATAAAAAACTTATTATTTTTCATTCTACAAGAGTAGAGTAGTTCAGATCATGACAATAAAAACTCGATTGGTGATAAATATTTGCTCCTTAAGATATTGAAGAAAATACAGAAAGGAATTCCATTATAAGATCTTACTTTAAATGCAAATACCTATGCTACTTAGAGAATGCATTTGGATGAATGGAAAATCTATGTTGTTTCTAAAAGTGTTGTATAGGAATGAGTGAAGTTTTTCCTCTTTCTAATTTATTCATTTACTTTGTAATAAGATCGCATTTTGTCATTGTTTTATAATTCCCTTTGTTTTGATGACTGTCTCTGTAGTAAACATTAATATAACCAATAATCCACTAAGCTTAGCTATACTACTATCACCAGAGTCTCTGAAGATGATTATTTTACTTGATTCAATACTTCTGTTGTTATAATATATATTTATATTTTTACAAAAATATTTCAATAAAATTTGTTAAATTCTTTATTTTAATAATTATTAGTATTAGTATTAATAATATTATTGTCGTTGTTTTTCTGTTAATATTTTCAAAGAAAATTGTTGAAGTAATTGAAACATGGATACTATTTAGTAAATTGTTGTAATTCTGCATAAACTAAGTATATAATAAAAGAAAAAATTCAGAATGCCATTTTACAGGATATATCGGCCTCTCAATATGCAAGGAGGGGATCATCGGCGCTGACTGCAATTGGCGAAGTGAAAATTCTGCTTGATCACATTAGATCTAACAGAAAATCCCGGCCTGTGGCACTCCAGCTGGATGTGTCCAATGCTTTTGATACAGTAGATGTCAACATTCTTCTTGAATTGCTATCTCAGTTGGACATATCAAAACAGATAATTCAGATATTGGACAATCTCCTGAATAATAGGCATATTCATATTTCCATAAATGGACATTACTCAGATGGATTTGGCCCTTCAAGATCCATACCACAAGGTTCACCGTTGAGTGGTCTTTTGTTTATAAAGTACATCGACCCTCTGATTAAAGAGCTAGATCAGCTTCCAGGTATATATGTGCCCCGGCTTAAGAAATACATCAAGGTTTTTGCATACATGGATGACATACTTGTGATTCTTCCATCTCGTAAATATCTGAAGACACTTCATTCCATAATTACCAATTATACTAAAGATTATAAATTATCCATCAATCCTCACAAGTCGTCATCCTGGTGCATCAACACTGGTAGGAAAATACTATCCAATTTTTTAGCGGAACCTCAGTGTTTTCTGGGGTTTCCTATCTTCAAGTCACAGACTGCTATGTCTGTCTGCCTACAAAAATCCATCATAAGCAATGCTACTAAGGTGGCTCAGTCGCTGTCAAGGACATACCTGTCCCTACAAGGGAAGATTGCTCTTATTAATATGAAGATTATGGCGAGCATAAATTACTACCTGCCAATAATGTCAGTTTCCAAATTATTCACCTTACAGATTCAGAGGCTCTGTGGTCAGCTCTTATGGAGAGGTCGGACCACTGCAATTAGCATCCGCAGACTTCAGTTTCACAGGAAACAGAATGGTATGGGTCTCCATTCAATACAGCAATTTCCAAAAAGGGCATTCACTTTTAGTAAATCTGGGGAAAAAATACCCTCTATCAAATATTATAGAGACTGTAATACCTACTGACAGACCTCCCCCCAGTAAACACACATGGCTTGACACCATTATTAAGCAACAATCTCTATACATCGGGCACTCAATAACAGGGTTTAATAATAAAATCAACATCTGGCAGGCACATTGCCTGCTGAATCCTGTTAATACAGTTATTTATGCTCACCTAGGGTGCAGCAATCATAAAATCACCTCAATATTTAAATATCTGCTACTGGAGCCCAAACTTTTGGATTATCTGATTAAGGTGAATATGGATTCCATGCCAACTAATACATTCTTATACTACAAACGGTTTCTAAATAAAATAGACCCTATTTGTCATGCCTGTTCTAGAGGAGAGGAGTCCTTTAATCACCTGTTAAATGTATGTCCAGGCTATAACAGTATTCGAAGAATTATCTCTCAACACTGCATTATAGCAGTGGATAAAATCCTGGACATCAGGGGTTGTCTCTTCTCTGGAGACTTTACAGTAATCAGGTTATCAATCTTCCTGACATATGCTTTTTGGTACACAAGGTGCAGGACAAAGTTCACACAACCAACACCGGATCCCAATGCTGTATTTTGCGATAAGCTTAAAGCTCTTCAAGACAAGGATAAGATACTATCCTCTAGATTTTTGTTTAACAATACATGGAGCCTACTAGTATGGCCTACAGACTACATGAATTTTGGACCCGATATATCCACATTGTAGTGTATTGTAGAAGAAGTAGTCTGTGTTGCAACATGTCAGATGCTTCTAGAGGGGCATTGAATTCATACTACATCTATCCCAGCTGATAAGTTAGCATTATTGGGTCATTCTTTGCACTGGCAGGGGTGGGCAATGCCAACTAAATAGTACGTATCTGCTCATTTTATAACCTGCTAGTGCGGAGAATGGCTCTTGCATACTTTTTCCAGACCAACGCCAGCAATGGATGAGCCAACATTTACAAAGTGTTTTTATTATGCATCTGTACAATTTTATATAGTCAATAAATATATTTTTAAATAAATAAAAAAGAGATAGTTTACCTATATTTAATAACAAATCATACAACATAATATATAATAAAATATCTTTATATAACAGCAATAACCATATATATATATAATAATAATAATAATTTATATATTTCAACATTTTGAATGTTGATTAAGAAATTTTTATTCTGTATATATATATATATGTAGATAATGTCTGAGCATGCTTTCATCCAGTTCATAGCACTCTTCTGTTCATTATAGGCAGCCTTGAATAATACTCTTTAGTAATTATATTTTTAATTGATATAGTATTCTCTTGCAATGATGTATATATATATAATATTATAAATCGATGTCTGTATTTCTTCAAAATAATATACGCAAATTTATAAATAAATATTTAAAAATACAGTATTTAAAAGCTTATAAAAATATATATGTATAACAGTCACTTAGGAGCACTTTCAACTAACTTGTAGCTTTGTCAACTATCACGTTTAAAAAATATTTTGGTGTCTTTGGTTCTTTAACAACTGTAGCCACCAGTATCCTATTAGGCAGGATTGGTTTTAAGCCAATAAACATCACATGACCACCTCCTCTTATGGGTACTGAGCTGGGTTCAGACCCATATGATTATATAAGCTAATGGGCTTGGATTGAAAACATTATGGTGTTTTCAGTTTAAGACTCATAGTTTTGTAATTAAATGGAGATAAAAAGTGTTTACTGTAGGGTTGCATTAGAGCCTAAGATCTAGATGCAGTGCTCTCAGATTCAAGGCTCCTCACTGACAAAGGCCATAAGCCAGAAACTAGTCTGGGGATATTGGATGAGTAGGCACTAGATAGGGATTCTATGCAGAAGCCTTCTGGCATCCATTGATTACTCTAGCTTGCTGTTTGTGGCAATATATATAGTGAGTTTTGTCTGTGTTAACAATTAGATAGTTAATAATAGATGTAAATGCTAGAGGAAGGTGCATTAGCTCCTAAAAGTCCAAGTGCACTGTTCCAAACTCCTCACTGGTGAAATCTAGACACTTGAAAAACTTATCTAAGGATATTGAATAGGACTGTATTGGAGATTTATTAAGCACTACAACCTAGCATCTACTGTTACTAAAGCTTATACTAGGTGGCATAGAAGTGTGAAGAAAAAAGCATAGTTCTGACTGTTACTTCTGATGCTTGAAAGTCACATGATTCCCCAAGTAGCAAGTTATTCAATTATTTTTTAATGAAAAAGTGAGATAAATAAAAATGTGGAAATAATCTCAATTTTTAAGATGATGTCATTGTTTTTTGCAAATAACACTTTAGAGCAGTAAGAGATGTTATAAGAGTTATCATATAAAATCAAAAATTAGGACTAGTTATAAATATTAAACAGATTACTATAACATTCAATTAAACAGATTACTATAATATTCAATATTTTTTCATAAAAAATATCTTGGTCTGATTGCTATGATAAATGAAATGAATTAATTATGAAATTAAACTTTGATAAAGTGCTGGTAAAAAAATTCTTAATGAATGTTTCTTTTAATACTGATTACTTATGGAATTGAAATTTAATAGAATATTATTATAAACACTGCAGATAAAACAACATACTATATATATATATATATATATATCCACAGATGGCGTTCTAAGTTATTTAACTTGCATTTTTGTTTATCATATATATATAAATGTTAGAATTTATATGAAAAGAAAATATATGGGCAAAAAAAGTAAACAAAAAGATTGAAGTTAAGCTGGTTTGACAGTCTGCTATAAGTGGTAATAATAGGCCACAGTTGAAGTTTTAAACTGGTTAATAATAGATTTAAAATCATAGAAAGTGATATGGGGAAAGAAAGCTAAGAATTGGATATACTATATTATTTAAAATATTATTATTCTGCAATGAATAAATAAAATTAAATAGTTTATTGTCCAGGACTTCATAAGAATTTCAGGCACTGGAAATAACATAGACTTGAATTCCAGAGTCTGCCAGTTTACTGCTACATCAAACCATACAGTGGAAAAAGAAAATGATGATGTACATGTAAATATCAACTTGTGAATCACTTCAAATATCATTACATTTTTGGTATAAACAAGATGTTGAGATCCTATACAGACTTTGCTATATTTAAGAAATTAAAAGATAAGGTATTTCATCAAAATGATATAACTTCTTCCACTAAATCAGTTTTATGTAGAACTGTTATTTTTTCCAAATTTAGCATATGAAAATGAGGCATAAAAAAGCCTAATAAGAATGTTATTTGACTTTCCATATGTGATAGATATTTAATCTACAATTATAAGAATCTCTCTCTATAAGATTGGGTATGTAACAATTATGAAAATGATCTAACAAATATATATCAAAAACTTTAAGTAAAAAATGTCACAAAGATTATCTCAAAGTCATTTTAGAAGTATGCAGTAATGATATGACCAAGAATAGAATAAAGTGGATAGTTGAAATTAGTCAAAATGCAACTATGGATAACACTTTCTTAGATGTTCCTAATAATCTGTAACTTTTTAAAAAAATTGGATAAGCTAGTGTTTTTAATGTATTCCATTTTTGCAATAAGTGACTAAAGTTGATCTCTGTATGCTTCAATTCACTAAAAAAACTTCAATTCATTAAAAAAACAAGAGATACCTGAATTAAATCATTGTCAATACCAATGCTCAAGTCTAACAACCATTTTCTTTTTGTGTGTGTGTGTGATTTTAATACTTAGATGAGCTCATTTATAATGTAGCTCACAAATAATTGTCTTGTAAGTTTTTTGCCCTAAAAATCAGAACACTAATTATAAATACAATTTGTACACATTACCTTAATAACTTCAATGTTGTGTATATATATATATACACACACACAATCTAACATTTTGACTGTCCTGCAATCTTCCTCAGAACTATGATATAATGACAAATAAATATAAATAATATAAAAAATGTATTTAATATTTTTTTTTTTAAAAATGCATTTTTATTATATTGTTTATATATTTTATAATAGCTCTGAGGAAGACTGCAGGACAGTTGAAATGTGCTTTTAATTGTCTGAAGTAAGGTTTACAAATTGTATTTTTATAAAATATTCCAGTAAAATAAAGAAAGTGGTTGGCTTAGTGACATTTGTGAACAGTAATTAATTATACTAAAAAAGAGTAAGTATTAAGTAATTTACAATAAAGGTTAAATACAACACATGCTTTGATCGCTGCAGAACCTATAATATTGATTGCTTGACATACCTTAAATAAACAAACGGTTGCATACTTAAAGATATTGGATGGATGTGCGTATGTATAAAATATGCATATAAATATAAGCATTATGCACATATAATAAAGCAAATAGCCCATTGAAAAGCAAATCTTTTTCAACACACACGAAATTGTTGGAAAAACAGACTCCACTTATCGATTTTAATAATTGTAGAGCATTTAATGTTTTCGTCTTTTGTTATATTTTATTTACATAAGCGAGAAATTCATTACCTATTTATTTCTCAATATTTTGCCGGTTAACTACAATAGTTCTAGTCGATTAAAAAAAGACCAAAATTCCGGAATTATAACTACCTGTAAATTTTCTAGAGTGCCAATTTTAATGGAGTAATAAGCATAGCAGGCTACCCATAAAGTTCATGCATTCACGCACCCAGTTACATGTGGTTATATATACAGAACATCAACATCGTAAACATTATCAATCCACTGCAGGATGAAGGTCTCTCCAAGTTTAATCTATCTTCTCCAATCTCTAGCCTCTCTTCTCCATATAACCGCTTCACACTTTTTTTATTTCATCCATCCATCTCACATGTGGTCTCCTTCTGAATCGTTTACAATCTTTTGGAATCCAGTTTAATTCAATTGTCCATCTATTATCATCTCTTTTAGAGATATGTCCAGCCCAACTCTACCCCAGTCTTTTAGTTCTTTCAATGATCTTAGTAACAACTGTTTGTTCTCTTACCCATGTATTGCGTTTTCGATCTCTTATATAAAATACACAAATATAAAATAATTATAACGTCTACATATATATATATGCTATTCAATAAATTTTTTAAAGCATATATATATATATCATCTCAAAAATAACTTTTTTATTTAGTTACTTCTTACAGATCATATAAAAGACAAATGACATCATAATTTTACCAAAAGTAAATAATTTATTAAACAAATATTTTTTTAAATAAAAAAATCAAATACTTATTTAATCAGATGTCAATCTTTATGATATTATCAGACAGAAGTACACGAACTCGAAAAAAAAAATAGTATTTTTTTCATTTAAAAATAATTTTCTTCTGCAACTGAAATAAATTACATTTTTTATTAGAATATAAAAACCAGTTTTCTCAATAAGTTTATTCAAATAGAGTAAAAAACTCATTCAGAACTGATATGATCTTTAAAGTGCATAAAGTTTGTTTTGAATCATTTATGTCTGAAGTTTTAAATTACTTCACTTTAATGGGTTATGTTCTACCTTTATTTGTCATCACTAATATATATATGCACAATGTATATATATGCACTATTTTGAAAACGATCTTATAATCAATGATTTGATTAAAAAGGAATGTATGGCATTTTCTGATTGGCTGAATAATAAGATGTATGTGATATTTCATAATCAATTTAAAGATTTTTTTTTTCATATGTCATAGCATCGGCCGAGAGGCGAATCCACAACCGTCTGCAACCAACTACTTGCTTGCAAGACGGCTGTGATGACATCTCGGCTAACAACCTTGACAAACAAGCAGAAGTTCAACAGAGCTTTAAAACGATAGACGACTTAAACTGATACTGAGATATAGACATTTGCTTATCATGGCTACTTTAGATCTTTTTACTGACACATTGAAAAATGATATAATAATCTTATTAAATCCAGTAATATCGTTCTCTTATGAGATACCAATGACATTTCTAACAAGTGGAATGAGTATTTTTATTGTCTTTTAGAATAATGATACAAAATAGAGATGATGTCTTTTAATGACATAGCGATTCTATCCACCCATCTGGATTCAAACAGGCTATTGCAGATCTGGAAATGGTTTAAAATATGCTAATGACATGGTAGTTGGAAAAAAATTGTGGATTTTTTAAAGGAGTATATGGAATATGTGAAATTAGACAATTGTGTTTTCTGATATTAAGGATACATCTATTGATAAGATTTTAATCAAGTTTTTAAATCATTGGGCTCCTCAAAATAAAGTTAAAATTTCTACTTAATCTATTACAGAGTATAAGAAAGATTAAATAACTATATGATAAAATACTAAGTAACACTTGATCATTGTAGGTAGTAGTTTAAACCAAATAAAACAATTTTTTTATCTTTTTTCAGATACTTATCTTAAAATGTGCAGATGATTATGCTGTCTTGCTAATTCATTGTATATAACGGGCATTGCTGAAAAGTCATGTGACATTGGACCACCAGATGAAATAGAAGTCAACTAATTCAAGGTTATTTAATTTTTAATCTCGTCACCTCTATCTTTGCATGAAACAGCAAAAAATTAGTAATTAATATTTCAAAAACATCCTCAACTTATTTATTAAAAACGTTACTGAAATTTTTATAATGTTAAAAAACTCATATCATTTATCAAAGCTTATGTTTTGTTTTCTTTTTTGAGAAATAAGGATTCATTAAATTATATCACCTCTCCTTAACGATGCTTTATTGTAGCAACTTAGAAAAATATAAGAGATTAAAGAAACATAATTTTGTAGCTTATTACTATTACTATAAGAGATTAAAGAAACAGAATTTTATTTTCAACTATTAACAATAGTACTTTAAGAATATGTTGAATAAGTTTTTCCCATTGTAAATGAATACTTATCAGACACTCAGTGTGGTTTTTAAGAATAAAAAAAATATTACAGATATGATTTTTGGGAAATCAAATGATTAGTATTAAACAAGGATTTATATTATCTCCAACTTCGTTTTTTTTTTTTTTCACTTGTATGACAATGTCTTTGAATAGTCTATAGATAATTTTAATGATGTGGCAATAAGTTGTAATGGTGTTGAAGTTTTTGTTTTGAACTAATTAAAAGAAGATACAAGAATTTTATGTTCTTGAATTGCTGGTGATTATGATATTCTGATCAAGACAAAGAATAATCTAGAGAATGTATTTAAAGTTACAAATGCAATTTATAAAGACTTTGATTTAACAATTAACTTAAGACAAACTCAAACATTTTATCAGCAACTTTTACTTTAAAAGGAATCAATGTGAAAATAAATATAAATATTTTGGTAGCTTTTTAGTTAAAAAATCAAATTAGGATATTGAGATGCAAATTAGACTTCAATATGCATTACACTTAAGTTAAAAGAGATTTCATCAAAGTAATTAAAGTTTCAAAAATTCACTTCTATCCATTTGAATACAATGATCTTTACATTTTTTTCCACTTCACTAACAATTTTGACTGGTACACATACTTCACCAGAACTTTTTCTAAAATATCACTTGATCACCATTTCTTATGCATTTACAAGCTGTTAGAACAGTATCAACTCTCTGCTCTCAGTAGTCCCACCCACTAATCAATAGATTATGGAAGGTATGTGCATCAAAACCTCTCTATCTAGTAACTATTCATTCTATATCTCCAGTCTAGGTTCTAGCCATGTCCTTCATCAGTGAGAAGGCTTGGATTTGAGAGCATTGCACCTAGATCTTTGGATTCAGCAGCCACCTTTTATCTTTTCAGGCAATTACAAAGCTATGAATCCAAAATAAAAACATACTAATATTATTAATCCAAGTTCATACACTTGTGTAGTCATACAGATCTGAAACCAGTTCAGTATTTACACATTTTGATGTCTTTCATTGTTTAATAATTATAGTCAGCATCATCCTTTGGTAAGGATTGATATTAAACCACTAAAACATCACATGATCACCATTTCTTATACTGGATCTCTAAGGATATTAAATGAGTAAGGGTTTTGATAAACAAACTTTCCATAAACCATTGATTACTATGGATTCCATGGGCTAGTACTACTGTATAAAAAGAATTGCTGCTATTTTAGGGTTTTTCTGAACTTGTTTGAATGAATTTAGAAAACAAATTTGAAAAATGGTCTGATGAAGATTACGATCAGATTGCTATATGTGATACTATAGTATCCAATATTGTCAAATTATATCATCTTTGAAGTGGGCATGCAAAGTAAATGAGCAATAACATACATTCTTAACACTGTGAAGATCTCAGCTGAAGGTGTGTAGATTCAGGTTGTGGAATGTTGCACATGTTTAAGTTGTCAATTTGATTGCAATATATGTTTTCTAAGGATGTAATGAGAGATACTGCAAATTCTGAAGTCAGTGTTGGTGTAATTTTGAAAATGACATCTAAATTATAAATAAATAGATTCAGGTTGTGGAATGTTGCACATGTTTAAGTTGTCAATTTGATTGCAATATATGTTTTCTAAGGATGTAATGAGAGATACTTGAATTCTGAAGTCAGTGTTGGTGTAATTTTGAAAATGACATCTAAATTATAAATAAGTACATAAATAAATAGTTCATGTATTTTATTATATAAATATAATAAAGACAAATTTACAGTGTCTTTATGTTTTTGCATTTAAACACATATTAGTAATGAATACATCTTTTAGATACACATGATTTCCATAGTAATTTTTTTGGCCATGACCTCAAGAAATATAAATTTATACATGGTTTCTATGAGAGAGACAGTCCTTATGTACTTTATAAAAATTATACCAATGGCTTCTTGACTCCCATGAAATCCTTTTTCAAATGCATGAATCTAATTAAAAAATCTTGCCTGAATCTCTTGACCACCTTGCATCACTTGACATTATCGAACTCTATGGATCAATCTTTCACATAGCCTTCATCTAGCTGATCAAACAAAAATTACAGAACATAAAATACACCCCTCAATAGAATTAATTATAGAATGCTTAACATGGATCCAAAATGATATCACTACCTCATTTAATAGCATTCACTACAAAATGGAAGACAGCTGGCCAATGGACTGCCTATCATAGCATCATTTCAAGCATCTTTAACCATGCTGAAGAAATAATCATATCTTCACATCTCATCTCACACACTTCTTTGTTATACCTTCATTATGTAGATAACATCTTCATATATGCTCCTGAAGCCAAAATTTTTCAAATTTAGCAGAACTTCACAAACACTGCATCAGTTCCTTTAACAAGAGAAAACAAGGACAGCCTGAATGGAATTAAGTATCTTGATCTTTATATACAAAGAAACCATACATCATTGACCTATAAAATGATTATTAAGCCTACTATACATGTATGCAATGCAGTTTTATCCATATGAATTTTCACACACCATGCACACACAAACTAGCTAGAATCAAAGCCTTCCTTCACCATAACCTGTACCTATGTAAGCTTGAATCACACAGGAAGAATATGAGCACACACACACATATATATATATATATAGTAGAGTTTTGCAGCATGGGTTATAAGGACTCTGCTCTCCTGCAAACCATTAGAAATTTTTACCCAGAACATGACAGTCCCACCCCTCCCCACTAATACCAGTGAGAAGCCATGAATTTTTCTTCCCTATATTCTAGCCATAACCCATCACATTACCAATAAAATAGCTTTGTGCACACGATCCTCTCTCCAACATTTTCTTAACAACTCAAAGGACAATTTTCCAGATGAACTCCACTCCCAGACTGTGTACAAATAAAATGCCAGGACTATGCCTGCCCATCCATTTATTATGATGAATCTCAAGCTAACATATCAACTCGCCTCATGCAACACATCTGCTATAAGGCAAAAATAAGCAATGAAACCCATTCAATCTTTTTGAACACTTCTCATTTCCTAGACATGGCTTCATTACATCCTCTATCAACATCATTTGTATAGAATGCAATGACCTAAATGAAAGATTAAGGAAGTGTGACACATTTCTAAAGACAAATATGCCATTAACAAGAAAGACTCCTGTGTTTTCTTGTCTAAAAAATGGTCTGGTCACCTACATAATGCTGTATGTAAATCAAATGCAAATTAGCATGGAGAATATACATATACATTTATTCACCATTACAACTATAGCTACATCTATGACTCATAACAGTCAAATGTTAGCTAAGCAAACTAAGCCAAACTACTAATTAAAGCTTTGATATATATGTGCTGTGTATATTTATTATTGTTACATTACAGTTTAGACAAAGCTAATATCTCTGCAAAGTCACACTAATGAATGTAATATTTATTGCACTTATATAGAAAATATGGGTGGAGGCTGAGTACAATGGATAGTTGCAATTGGCAAAAGTATTGCAATGCCATTTGCAATCATAAAATGGTTGCATTGAGTAAAAAATCAGTATGTGATATATGAGAATGTAAATGTGGATTAGCATATTGTTCACCTTGAATTTTTGTTCTTAGTCAAGACATTTGAAAAAGTCACTGCTAAAAAAGCATATAACAGATATATTCATAATTAACTAAGAGTTTAAAAGTTTATATCTTGACTAAGGGTAATCACTGTTCTAATGAATGAATAATAATAATTATTTATATATTATATCTGAAATGGATTATGTAAAAATTAGTGATTTCGAAAAATCACTAAATTGTATAAAACCATTAAAATATCGCAGATCACAATTTCCAATACTTACTCAAACTGTTAATATAGTAGCAAATTCTACTTAAGTAGTGCCACCCAGTAAAAGCCTTAGCAATCCCTATCTAGTACTTACTCATCTAATATCCCCAGACTAGTTTCTAGCTTGTGGCTTTCATCAGTGAAGAGCCTTGGATCTAATGATGATATTCTTTTCATAGATGATAAGGTACAATTTCCTCCAACAATTATTGGGATGAGCAAATAAAAATCAATAATTATAGCTACTAGCTTTTTCTTAGCTCTTTTATTATCTTATAGCTTAAACTTTTTATATATTGAACATCATAAAATCAATGAATAAAACTTTCCACCTTTTTACACTTTTCCAAGCAAACTACTGTCCCATTAAATCAACCATGGTTGTGTTATATGGAGGTGAATTCAATGGGAAAATGTCACACTCTAGAGCAGAAAGTCATTGAATTAATTTCAATTCTAGCATTTCAGCATTTGAACTTCTTATGAGCTCCTGAGTAATAAAATAGCTTTCTCTAACCTTTTATTTAGCAATCATTGACATATATTTTATTTGAACTAAAACTTAATACTTAATTGACTGACTTTTTTGACTTAGTATATTATTTTTGTTCTATTTTTATTATAAGGATATAAAACTTCTGTTTGCATATTCATCAAAGGACTTTACTCACATGTTCATAAGAATTTCAAATGCCAAAAATGGCATATGTAAAGTCCTTAAGTACAGGAGTCTGATGTTCACCACTGCAATCAACAAAGTAAAATCATGTTAAGCACTAGGACTAGAGATAGTGTCAATGATTATCACTGGAACTTACACAAAGAACATTAGTCTTTAATTTTCTTAAAAATGATGACCAATCTTAAATATAACCATAATCATATATTTATAAATAATACTAAAAATAATATCAATTTTGGAATTTAATAGCACACGACGCATGAATGCATAAGATTACCTTTAGTGATGTTAATTTGCATAAAGTGTGTGATAAATTAACAATATATATATAATGAAGTTTATGCATTTACAATTAGGACAAGTGAAAATATACAAATTTTTTATAGAAAAGTATAAATAAAAAGCATTTAAAAATTATGATATATTACGAGTGTTGCGGGTTTCCCCCATCTCCGTGACTTTCACATTAGCAGTTTCACTTAACTGCAATTAAAATAAAAATTAAATAAAAAATTTTAAAATTAGAAATCAATAAGAAAAAACGTACTTTTTTAACTTTTACTTTGTTATTTTATAGTTCAACTGCCATGACCACAAAACATTGTAAGCTAATAGTAAAATACATCTTTTGCCGATTATTAATATAATACTCCCGTTTTTTCAAAGTATAATATATATGATTCCTTTCCAGTTGCAAATTTTGGTATACAACCATCCCATCCTGTGATAAAATTTAAATATCACAGTAAAAGTAAACAAGTAGAATTTATTTTGAAAATAAAATGTAATAAGTTCATTATATGAGATTTTATAACTAATGAGAATAATTTAATAAACGTAAGATACCATGAACAGATATAACTTTCATCATATCAAATATTTTTTTTCTGATATCTCTATTGGAATTCCACTTTTTCTAGTCTACTAATCCTCATGAGGAAGGTCTTTATAAGTTTTCTCCCTATTATTTTTTATTTTGCTTTATATATAGTTGAAATCATGAATAAGACTAAAAAATGAAGCTATACTTCTTGGAGATGATGATGTTTTCCCAGTACTATTGGCTTGGATAACATACTAGTATAAAAAAAAACTTACCAAGCTGATAGTAGAAATTGAATGAGGAACATGTAAATGATGAACAAGGTCAAGGTTTATTTGGTAAAGATAAAAATGCATCACTTATGTATTGGCATCTTAGGAGTTAGCAGCATAATGTGAACTGGACTGGGAATATTTAGACCATCTATTATTCCGACTAAAGATACCAAAAAGAATTATCAGAAAGAAGATCACTAAATCCACCATTAAATATAAACATATGAATAATAAACTGATATCATTTAAACTTATTGATATACATTCAGCATTATCAAAACACAATTTTGTGCCCAACATTTCAAGTAACTAAAAAAATGTTATAAATTTAATAATTAGGTGTAGGCAAAAATGTATACAATTTGTAGACAAGAGATCATTTTAATCATAAATTAGAAATGAAAATTAAGAAAGTACTACATATGATTATGGATTTGGAAGAGTATTAATCAGAGGAGGGAAAAATACATTTTGGTGAGTTTAATAATCTTGTTATTGCCAAATATACATTTTAATCAATTGAAGCACTTACTATATAAATGGATGCCACTAGTCATGCACTTTTCATATCAATATCCATATTATCATTGCTTTTGTTCTTCAGATTATGTTTGAGGCTACAGTGATATATCCCCATAACACAAGCTAACAAATTGTATGATCATTTTTTCTCATTAAATTAAAATTTATTCAACAAAAGTAAATGTTTCAATGAACTTTTCTTTATAAGACTTACTTGTTTATTTGTATTTTTAGTAGTAATCATCATTATCAGTTTCAACCATTATGGATCCATTGCAAGATGCTCTCTCCAAGTTCAATTCATCTTCTCTGATCTCAAGCCTCTCTTCTCCACATCAACCCAGAACACATCTTTATTTCATCTACCCATTTCACATGTGGTCTCTTTCTAGGACTTTTACAATCTTTGGAACTCACTTTAAGATTTCAACTTTCCATCTATTATCATCTCTTCTAGAAATATGTATATAATTATTTTTCTTCATTCATATAATGCTTTTAACCATAAGCCTGAAAATCGCATGATCACCATTTCTTATGCTTGCTCTTAACTGTTATTAAATCCAAAGCTCCTCACTGATGAAGACCACAAGCCAGAAACTAGTCTGGGGATATTGGATGAGTAGGCACTAGATGGGGATTTTATTCACAAGCCTTCTGGCATCCATTGATTATTCTGGCTTGCACTGAGTGGCAATATGTATAGAGTTTTGCCTGTTTTATAAGAAATGGTAATCATGTGATGTTTATTGGCTCAAGACCAATCCTGCCTAATAGGATAGTAGTGATTATAGTTATTAAAGAACTAAAGACACCAAAATCTATAGGTACTGAACTGAGTTCAGACCTATATGACTATATAAGTTAATGAGCTTGGATTGAAAATATTATAGTGTTTTCAATTTAAGTCTCATACTTTTGTAGTTAAGTAGAGATAAAAGGTGGCTCCTGGAGGGTTGCATTAAATCCCAAGATCTAGGTGCAGTGCTCTCAGGTCCAAGGCTCCTCATTGATGAAGGCCACAAGCCAGAAACTAGTCTGGGGATATTAGATGAGTAGGGACTAGATGGGGATTTTATGCACAAGCCTTCTGGCATTCATTGATTACTCAGGCTTGCACTGAGTGGCAATATGTATAGAGAGTTTTGCCTGTTTTAATAAGCCTGAAAATCAGAATTAGAGATCTAATTATTGCTAATATTTTTGTAAAAAAAAAATTTCAAACAGTAAAGCTATAATGCAACTGGATGATATAGTATATGCATTCTTGAAACATTTTAGAGCTGAAAAGAAAAGTTGAAAAACTGATCAACACCATCAAAAAA
This sequence comes from Epiperipatus broadwayi, assembly GCA_028023455.1. Taxonomy (NCBI): domain Eukaryota; kingdom Metazoa; phylum Onychophora; class Udeonychophora; order Euonychophora; family Peripatidae; genus Epiperipatus; species Epiperipatus broadwayi. The sequence goes on along the minus strand of JAQFVV010012403.1, from coordinate 8,830,391 downwards.
GAAATATTTTCTCCAAGTGAAAAAGCAAAAACAAAGTGATTTTTATTAGTATAAGTTTGTTTGTGTTTTTAAATATCCAATTTAATTAACACTTATGTAAGTCAGAAAATAAGAATTGGAATACAATGTCAAGAAAAAAATAATTTTCACTCAAGAAAACAGAAGTTCTGAATATGACATGGCTAAATTAATGAAAGTGTGATTTCTTATTAGTGCATGTTTGTTTGCACCGTTATTCTATGATTTTAAAAGTTCATTCAAATCAAACTATATAGTATATACAGCCATTAATTTCATACACATTTCTTCATTTATATTTTTGGTTTTGTATCCTATTCAAATGGTTATTTTGAAAGATAACTATACTCTTGGTTGTTGTTCTGGAATGGAATACTCCTAAATGCGTATATTTCAATATAAGCAATAATAAACAGATAATATAACAAATTACTTTCCCCATCCATTCTAGTTCAGTATAGCAAACTCTTCTATATATAAATGCGTTTGTTAAAATGTTTATAATTTAACTTATTTCTATGTATTATTTTCATATATAAATTAAATCGTTATGTGAAAAATATAAATAAAACTATTTAAAACAATTAGTTTGAAGTTATACTTTATAACAATTTTTATCTGCTTTTGGGACCACAATATTGAGGTCCCACAGATACATACTACATATACCTATTAATGTGTGTGTAATTCAGAGTGGTCTATTTTTCATGATTTAAGCAATTTAACCATTAAATTATGATATTAAATTAAGTTTTAAATAATTATTTCCAAAATCCAAATTGCGGTTTTCTTTTTAATCCATATTGCGATTTCTTTTTTATGAGAACTTGGCACGACATTTGGAATGTATGTTTATTCAGTATTCTTAGCATGCATAAAATCAGACTTTTAGGCAATATGACTCCGTTATAAAGAGGAGGGAGTAGAATATTTTATTCTTTAACATTATTATTACTTCTGCTGTGAATTTTAAAATAGTATAATTTCAAAATATATTTGAGATTTTACAATAAATTGTAAAACTGTTATAAAATTATTTTTAATTCTATTTATTAATTAATTATACAATATCAATAAAATTCAGAAAAAATATATAAATTTACATTTTTTTTGTTTTATATAATAATTTTCAAAAACATATATAATTTGACAACTGATTATTGATGTGATAATATAATGAAGCGTTGGTGGCCTAGTTGTTAGCATAGCTGCCTTCCAAGCAGCTGGTCCGGGTTAGCTTTCAACGCATTTGACATATATATATAATGAAGTATTTGAAATATCACTCAAGAATTTGTTTATTATTAAAAATAGCTTAATTTCTAGGCCAATTTTTTTTTTTAATTAAAAAAAAAGTCTTCAATTTGACAATTAAGATAAACCTGTTGTTCTCCGTGATTTTAAATACCTGAACGTTCCTTTACCTGCATCAACTTACATATGAATACATAATACGACTGAATTTTTTCCACAATAAAAATTTTAAATAGTATTCAAATGAATACATTTACAGAATAAATAAATATTAAACGGTTTGAACGTTGTTGTTGTTTTAATAATTTTTTGTTTTTTAAATTGCTTGAAGAAAAAAAAATTTCTTAAGAATATTATATATATACATGACTAAAATAATAATTATATATATATTGTTTTCTCTATATATATTCGAATGTTATTATGGCTCAAGAAGTCATAAGAACTTCTAGCGCCGGAAGTACCAGAATCGGAAACAATCCTAGGATTGTATATTCCTGACTCTAATACTCACTATATTGCTCAAATGAATCTTCTTGATTCTATGCCTACCAATTGGTTCTTACATCAGAAAAGATTCCTGAACAACATATATCCTTCCTGCCCAATCTGCCGCAGACAGGATGAGACCTTTGAGCATATTATATTATCCTGCACAGGCTTCGGACCAGTGAAGCAAATCATAGCCCAAAATTCAGCAATAGATTATTATAAAATCCTCTCTATTAAAGATTGCATTAAGGAGAGAGATTTTCCCTTCATAAGAATCACGACCTTCATTACATATTCCATATGAATCACCCGATGCAAAATGATATTCAACATCCCACAACTGAATGCCCTTGCAATTTTCTTTGGGAAAAATCCAAAGTAAAGACAAAATTCTCTCTACTAAGTTTATCTATGAGAATACATGGAAACTCTTCAAGAATCCCAGTGACTAAAGTTCCCAATTCTCCCACGCTATCTCTGCAGAACCATTAAAAAATTTTCTCTTCATCTAGATTGGACAAAGCATCAACACTGACATTTCTAGTTCCCAAGTAAGAAGCTCCTGCTAATACATGCTCTCATCTGAACATCACAGTTTGTAACCATATATTTCACTAATAAAGTTTCTTTGAAAATATATTGCTCAAGAATAAAATCCGTGCACTGGAAATTCCAGAAACAGATCTTAGGATCCAATATTCCAGAATCTACCACTCTAGGACTGTAGAGTCTGACATGTTACTTCTGTGTCTACAATCTTTGTATTGAGAAAATCATAACTTCTTGATTTTTAGCTGATGCAAAAAAAAAACCTATTTAAATTATTTGTATTTTTATATTGGACTATTTCCACCATCTAATATGTGTGTTGAGTGTCTTTAGAAAAGTTTAATTTTATTTAAATATTCCGAATACATTCAACTGTTAATAATATAACAGCAAACAGGTTAGTATATCCACCAACTGTTAGTAATATCACAGCAAACAGATTAATATATGCACCAATTGTTAGTAATATCACAGCAAACAGGTTAGTATATGCACAATATTTCGAGAGGTATTTTTCTCTTCTTTTCTTCAGGTGTTGCTGGCCTGACCAGTGACAGTATTAGCATAGGATTCGAATCTGGGTCCTTAGATTCTTGATTATTGAATTTTAAAGTAACGCTCTAACCAACTGAGCCATCCTGAATTATTGTTTCTTTATATATTTGTTGAAATAAAAGCTAAGCTGTCATAAAGAAAAACATCAACCCCAATGAGATGGAATAAAGTATAAAAACAAAAGCAAAAAGAGACACATAGCTATGCGCATATGTGTATGTATATATCTGAATGTTGATTATTCTATTGTGAGAAGATTGTGTATATATATATACATCCATAATCAGCATTAATAGAAAGTAATAAATACTGGTATGTTGATCAAATGTTAACATAACTGTTATTCTCTAATTTTTGTATTTTCTTAGTAATTGTATAATCAAACATTAATTACAGGTAAGAATTTTTTTTTAAACACAATGTTGTTGTTGTAGTAGTAACAATAGTAGTAATGGTGGTTGCTGTGGTCAAAGCAGGGCAGTGATAGTGGTCTTAGTGGTGGTAGTGGTCATGGTGGTGGGGGGTATGGAGGTAGGGTAGTGGCAGCAGTTATCATCATCATCAATGCCACAACAATAGCATTAGTAGCAGCAGAAGTAGTAGTAATAGTATTAATAATAAAAATAGTAGTGGCAGCAGTTATCATCATCATCAATGCCACAGCAATAGCATTAGTAGCAGCAGAAGTAGTAGTAATAGTATTAATAATAAAAATAATAATAAAAATAACAACAACAGCAACCACAGTAGGCAGTACTAACAACCTTCCCAGACATTTCATCTACTTCATAATACAACTAGCTACCTAAAACCTATGTTTCAGACATTCAATACAATAGTCAATACCACAGAAGGCTTTCTAACCAGACCAGTCAATCTCAAGGCATATGAACTTCAGTTCAAAGATTATGAACATTTCTTTTTTATATATCCAATACTATGTTGTACAAAAAAGTATCATTAACAACAATCATATATAATTATCAATGATCATATAATGGTACTGTAATCATAAATGTTAATTAATTTTATATAATAACAGACAATCATTATACATTGAATGCTTTTGTAACCCTGGAAAAACCTTTGTAAAATCTTTGTAAAACCTATGTAAGACATTTTTTGGTCAATAAAGTATATTGGTGAAACATAATAATAATAATTTATTTATTTATTAATCAAATTAAACAATATATATATTCTAACCTAATAAACGAAGTCTTCTATTATTATGAAAGAGAATTCGGAAAGCCTAATCACTTCCGTCTATGATTCGGGTAGCAAACCCTATATTTTACCTAATAGCTCGACGTTTGGTTAGTTATAATAATTCAGCTACAGCGATATGCAGTTCAGACAGAGATAGAATAAAAAAAAATTATCATTAATAAAATAAATTTAAAAAGAAAATTTAGAATAAACTAACATTCTTTCTCTATCCAAAACACATTCTCTGAGCTGTAAGTACTTGCACTGTTCGACAATGATGATGATGATTTCATGTCATTGTTAATATTACTGACTAAAACAAAACATTCATTAATTTGCCAATATGATCTCAATATTTTATTATTATACAATCAGAAGTTTCAATCTCTTAAGCCATGCCACGCTTGTAATATTGATCATAATTAATCAATTCTTAATTTAAGAGCACTTATAATAATGACACTAATCTCAGGGTTCTCTGTTATATTTAATAAAAATGCTCGGCAGTATTGTGTTGTCGCATATGACTGACATTCTGGTCGGCTATAGGAAACATTTACCTTATTTAAATTCCAGGTGTCTTCATCCACATATCAACTATTATAATATTTAACGAGATGATAACCATATTCAATAACAACGCATAATTTTGAATAATACAGCCCTTTTATCCAGAATCTCAGTCGGAATGATGAAAAGACAAGGGTGCTTTTGTGTCCTTCCATTATCCATGACAACACAATAATTTCACTAAGATTTATTACTTAGACACTTCACTTAAAGGTGTACTTAACAATGTGCAACCAAAAGCGACTAGTTTGGGAATAAAGTGATTTTACACACATATAAAATAAAATGTCTTGGTCTGAAGTTTTCAATTCCATAAATAATTCTTATTAAATTAAAATATACTGAAATATTCTGATCTGCTTACAATTGTCTATCTGGTGTATTGAATTTAAGATTTCATAAATGATTTTGGACTCAAGAAAAGTATTGCAAGTATTATGCAAATACACTTTTATTTAGCACACAAGAAAAATGACTCAAAACAACTTGTAACAAGACTATAATTTATTATTAAATTTTAACAAGATTATAATTTATTATTACAGTTTAACAAAACTATCCTTTATGATTAACATAATAAACAAACATATACAATTTATTCGATCCCATATGGATAAAACAAAATATAACTAACATTAATTCGTCTATACTTTTAGACCTGGATTCGAACTACTTCTTCATCTTCTTTTTACATTTATGCAAATTGAATATAACAAAATAAATATTATTATCGATACATCAACTCATCCGTTTAGTGTATCTTATATGAACGGCTGCTTAACTTTATTAACTAACTATTTGTTTTAAAATAAAAATAATCTGATTCTAGGCAATGCGTACAAACGATTTTTATTATCATATCTTTAATTAAATGATAGTTTTTATTTAGATAACTTATTATAATTTATGGGTTATTTATCAGAAGTTACACTTATTATTTTAATATTTACCTTAATAACAACTGAAGTTGTTATACACACTGTATTCCTCAGTATAAGTTATATTGTGAGTGCTACTTAATCATTAACCCGAATTAAACCTAGTATTTGAACCCTCCATTGGCAAATAAAAATTTCTAAATCACGCAATTTTAAACTTACTCTCTCCATTGACTTACGTGTGGATTACCAGCACTATTCCGCCGCACAATCCAGACATTGATCATATATACTAGCACGCTATTTTTACTAAATGGATCTTGAGGAATTAACCTCCAATATACCCGTTATCTTGCCATAACTTTCTAAACAAAACACAATATTCAACACCTTCCGTGGTGGAATTATCTCTATTTTCTCATGAGGAATATGGAATAACACTGAAGGTCTGTAGAGTTAACTACTACATTAAAATAGTTTGGTGGGTCCTTGCCTCTTACTTGGGCATAATAGGAACACACACCAAATATAATCCTCTCCTGGGATTTTAACGAATGAAATACACTAAATACGATATAAATTACTGATCGTCCTAACTCTGAGAAGCGATCACTTGGGTTATAAACATACCCGAATACTAGATTTATCTATTCCCCTCATGGAAAATAAAGCTTTTGGGGAGATCATTTTCCATCCCACAAAATAAAGACATTACAATTATTACTTATGCGAATCTTAAGCATATACCAATGCTATATCGGGGCAAGACAAGCAAATACACTAATTACACTAAATTTATGTTCCGGGGTATACTTAGATCAACGTCTGAAATCAATGGATATCACAGAATAAACCATAATAATTTTCACCTTTGCCAAAGAAACATTCAACAAGTAATTGGTAGTATAGTATCTTGAACTAAATTAAGTGAATGCGTTAATAAAGAATAATTGGGAATAAGTTCCTCAATTAACATAGTATAAATTTGTTTCAAACTTTAAATAAGTAATATCCTGTATAGCACTTCTCTTTAATTACTTCTGATAATTTTAACTAGATATTTTACCTATTAAGTATCTAAATTTTTCTTCTTTTACGCATCTAACATATAAATTTATACCCATAATTGCATATCATAAGTAAACACATTTTATAAAAAAAAAAAATTTTTTTTTCCATGTCAAATATAAATTTAACCTAGAATAATTACATGAAAACATACCTTTATGATTACAAGGTCATTTAAATATTACTTGACTATACAGCCTTTCACCTGTTGATATAAAAAAAAATACACATAATTTTACAAATTAGTAAAAAAAAATCATTACTTAACAAGTGCTTATTATCTCACTAGAAAAATGTTTTTCCGTTGGGCAATTTATCTAGATGAAGAACTTGATCCATTCGTAGTTCACGAAGCAAATTTAAAATAAGAAACACATTTTATTATTTCATTTATATAAAAGTTGCCTCCATTCTGGTGCAATTAATAAATTAGGCAAAGAAAACATAGCAGCGTTGGATGTTAACTCTTCCTTGAATTAACTGCTATAATTTTGGGATCCAAGAAAACAATACATATTTTAACATGACGAATATTTGACGATAGACGATCACATATACAATTCTTTTCTTTTTACTATTGGCGATACGTATCATTTTTAGCTAGCTGGCTTATGAATAAAACTAATGCGCGAATTTTCCAAAATACTATTATTATAAGGACTGCAGCTGACTTACGTGGATATAAAGTTTTAACGACTCCAGTTGATGTATAATATAACATATTATATTATGGTTATAATTAAGTCACTAATGTTTGTAGTTTTTATTCCTACTCTAGGAATTGTAATTTTTCTTTAATAAGGAATTCTCCGTAAAATGCACACATACAAATTTTCCGATATTTGCCTTGAGAAAATTTATATTTTCTTTTTAAAAAATATACAGGTGCATAAGTAAATATCATTGATCATTAATATTATTTTTAGATAATTTTCAGTGAATAAAACATATTTTAACGTGGGGAACTTACATTATTTTCAAAGCAGACAATTTCTTTTAGAAAGAGCGCGAAATTTTCTAGTTAACTTTCCTTGGCTTTTATAATATGTCTTTTAATTATAATTTTTCTTTTATACCACGAAAAGATAATTAAATAAGGTAAAGTTAACAAATCATTGATTATTTCCTGGAAATTACTTATATTACTTATTTTAAATATAATGACATTTTCCGTGATTGCTGTAGTCAATACGGTCATTTTGAACTTTAGCATAAGATAGTACATTTTTGCGTATAAAAAGCTTTAAAATAGGTAGATGGCAACAGAAAACAGAATATCTTATCAAATAGGATTAGCCACGCATGATATTATTAAAAATTTACTGGACTTATATTTATTTCTGCAATAAAAAATAATAAAAAATTTGTTACCGAATTTCAGTACTGCTTCCTCCTTGTAAAACTAATGTCAGACTAAACTTTCTTCAAAATTTGGCGGTCTTCTTTTAGCGACCTCTTACAGAAAAATAATCATTTAATTATAACATAAACAAAAGAAAGGAAAAAAAAAACTTATTACAGTCATATATTTTTCCGTATGATTTAAATAAATTACAAAGTAATTTGACAAATAATGAAAAATAATAAATATCTTTAACTAACAATGCTTATTAGTGATGTATAATTCTGTATACATTATTATCTAAAATAATTTAAAAATTACCAGAAGTTATTGTGCTTTATGATAAGATACTCATCTACTCTCCCCCTCTACCCATCCAAAATCAATTACTGTTTATAATATGTGCTTTTATACTATATTAAATTGCTCTTATTGTTAATATTTTAATTAAATTATTCATGCTCTTCTTCAAAATGACATTGGATTACCAAATTTTTTAGTTATTTGCTTAAAACACGTTAAAGTGAGTAAATAGCATACTTTATTAATCACTTAATATTATTATTATTTTATCTTTTTATTTTCTAAAAAAGGATAGCATTGTTTTCCTGTGGAAACAATGCCAAATAAACCAAGTGTCAATAACACTAGGTTACAATATATATATACATATAAAAGAGAAGTACTCCAAACAAGATAAACTTGTGCTAAGAGTCATTCTTAAGTTATTAATTACAAATTAAAAGTACATTACTATACATTATTATACTATACATCCAAAGAAAAGGAATATATATATATATATATATATACATTTAATAAAAACATATTTATAAAAGGAATATATATATATATATATATATACATTTAATAAAAACATATTTATATTAATTAATCATTATACTAAATATAAGACAATAATCATAAGGGTTATCAGAAATGTGTTTTATTTTTATTATTTATAAAAAACACTCTTCTCATATTATTTTATATAGTTTAACGGGTAATTTTTTTCTGAATATAAGCATGTTTAATTGGCATATTAGTAAGAATAAATTATATGATTATCAAAACAGACCAGGCTAGACATCATTATTTGCTGCATAAGTGGGATTTATAAACTCTTTAAACTGTGAGTGTGGAAGATCCCAAACTGTGGTATATATTTACAGATAGAATTCACCAGCCCCCTTTTTGGCTTCTTTGCTCTATATAATTGGGAGGAGTTGAGTCTTGATTGGGTAAGAACTGTTAGTGCTGAATTTTTATGAGCCGAGACCATATGTTAAATAAATTAATATGGATATAGCAAAATAAAATAAAAATACCTAAATAAATTATATAATTATTTAACTTTAAACTCTTTTCATATTATAATTCACTGAAAGTTAACTCAGTGCCATTCAAGTTAGAATATATCTATATCGTTATAACTTTTCATAGAGGCTTGACTCAGCTCAAGTTTTTGAGCATAAATAAATTATGTAATTAAATAATGATAAAAAAATCTTATGAGAATTAAAGAAACAATAATTAAAAATTATATTTGCAAAAATGTATATAATCATATTTTAGGCTATTGTTCTCATATTAAAAACAATTATTGCCTCTTATGTAATCATTAAATTTAATGCAATACATGTGACCATTACCAAGCAATATATACTGCAGCATTTGCAATACTACACAGTTACACTACTTATAAGTACACACCCTTGATATAATACATCAAAACATTGATTTTTGTGACCAAATTTACTCAAAATTGTAGTTATGAGGAGGTACTCAAAAATAACCAGAATTTTATAATAAAAATTATTTATTTTTTAAGTGTTATAAATTTAATCTCTTTCAAATTACTGTTGATTTGATACAATACACTGGTCTAAACATGTTTTTAATTTTTCAAAATAGTCCAGAAATGCTTGCAAAGTGATGCCTTTTAATACCTGTGGCAGTTTTTTGTCACCACTTCTAAGTCTGCAAAAAAACAAAAATTTAAAGCATTTTTTTTATTCGAGAGAATTGAAAAAAAATTGCATGAAGTGAGGTCAAGTGAATATGGCTGATAGATAAGCTGGCTGATGCTGAATTTAATTAAAAAGTGTTTCATTGCATTTTTTTTAGCCATGTAATGGGATGTTTACATTTACCACATCACATAAATATTTCAGAAGTTGCAGATAAAATACCTGACTATTATAAACTAAATCTTAGAGAAAAATATTGTTTGCATCAACATCGAAAAAATCAGCATTGTTTTGACAGTGGGCTTCACTTGCCATGCTTTTGAGGGACATTGTGAATTTAATATTTCAATTAAACCACTCAAAATCGTGTGTTTTTACTCAGCTTTCTTGTAATCTGTTTCAAGCATTACAACTGTTTTTTCTGCTGTTTTCTGCAAATGAAAACAGAACTTCACATTGTTTGAACTTTTTAGTCATTATAAAAATCAATAAATATGTAAAATGCACTTTATAAAATAATGTGCTAAATAACACTACTATTCCACAAGGCAATGTCATTTGACAGATTGATGCAGATTTCTGCATATACTACTACATATACTACAACTGTTGCATAAACCAATTCTGGTTATTTTTTGGGTACCCTCATATATTACTGTGGAGAATAGATAAGGAGTAATAAGATAATATAGTCTTCCCAACATGTTCACATTTTACTGTGAATTATATATACATATACATTAAAAAAATTGTGAGTAATCAATAATTGGGATACACAACAGTCTTAAAAACACATCATGAGAACATTAAATTAAAAACAGACCGAAATCCTAAAAAATTGAGGTTTGATTATCTTATTTACAGAATAGATGAGAATTTATGTATGTATATATGTGTTAAATGATTAAATAAAGTATACTAAAAATGTATACCAGTTTTAAATATTCAAGTTAATAATTTATTTTGATAATTTAGCAATATCATTATTTAATACAATTTTACTGAATTTATCTTTCTTTTACTTACTTTAACTAATATATATTGCAAAATAGTAGCAAATTTTTTCCCCACACAATAGTGCTACCTAATGCAATCTCTGGTAATCAATAAATTTTAGAAAGTTGTGCATTTTAATTCTGACCTATCCTAGATCCAAGACTTCTCATTGGAAAAGCCATAAGCTAGAAACTAATCCAAAGATATTGAATGAAAAGACACTGAATAGGGATTAAAAAGCACAATCTTCTAGCCTCTATAAATTACTAGAACATACACTAAATATGTCTTTATTATGTAGAAAAATTTGTACTACTGTTTTTAAATGCTTATGTAAGGATAAAAAAAAATAGTTTTCATGTGATGTACGAGGAGAGACCCACAAATAAGTGAAATCATTCTCTGGTTTGCACACCTGTTGTGGTATATGCTTCAGCTATTATATATTTCTTGTAGGGACTATTCTGCATCAATATGCCAAATTACATCACTGTGTAAAATCATGGGGTAACATAGCAATTTTTTTTGTAATGGCCATTTCCTGTATTAGTCAATTTTTTTTATAATGGTTGAAATGTTTGAACAATTAATACTGATTTTTTTTTTTGGGGGGGGGGGGGGACCCGAACAGCATTTTTCTCTCAGATTTAATTTATAATGGTCAGGTATTTTATCTGCAAGTTCTGAAATGTTTACATGATGCTATAAAACATAAACATTCTGTTTTGTGCAAAAAGGAAAGAGTGCAAACTCCATACTAATAATATATCTCTCAAAGTCTTGAGTGTGAAGCACTTTATAATTAAATTCAGCATAACCCATCTTATCTATCAGTAGTATCCACTTGATCTCATCTCATGTAATTTTTTTAAAATCTCTCAAATAAAAAAACGGCTCTATTTTTTTTTTTGCTGACATAGAACTGGGGGGGGTCAAATGATGGAGACATTAAAATGCATCACTTTGCAAGTGTTTTTGGATTACTTCAAATAGTGACAAACCGGTTTAGACGAGTGCATTGCATTAAATAGACTATACTTTTTAAAGTGATTCAATTTGCAACACCTAAAAATAATTATACAATTTTTTATTAGAAAATTCTGGTTATTTTTGGGTCCCCCTGTGTATATGAAAACTTAAAACAAATCCTTTGTTAATTTCAATTCTGGATTTATCATGCTTATTTCATAGTTGTAGTTCTAGGAATAATTAATTCTTTAAATAATTTGATTTAAGTGTTAATTGATAACATTTCCCCAATTGTAATAAATAAATTAATAATTGAGTGAATTTATTGTTCAGAGTTCATTAAAAAATTTAAACACTGGAAGCACCAAAATTGCAATCGATTTGAGACCCTTCTGCTCCAGCATCTAACATTTTATCACTGCACCAAACCACCAGAATATCATACTTAATATAAAACTTTTTAATCTGCAGTATGGATAAAGTTATTAAAAGCATTTTTGTTGCTAAATTTTTTTACTAAATTTCTTAATCAATGGAAGACTATTAATATACGTTTTCTAAATATTATATTTCCCAATAAATAAAATATTTTCCTTGCTATATATTGTCAATTTATATTTATTTACATCATTTTGCAATATCTCTGTTAACATTTTTGCTGTATTGTTTTTTTTTAATTCCATAAGAAAATATGCAAAAAATATTCAACATATATAGTGCTTCAATGAAGTATGTATTTATCAAAAAATATATACAAATACTTTAAAATTATTTTTGAATAAATATAAGTCTTTACATTTAGAGTGTATAATAGTAATTTAAAAAGAAATGCATTACTTATAATGGTATAGATCAGGGATGGCCAACTTTTGTGTTCATAAGATCTACTTTTTATTTTTAAAATGTGTTGCGATCGACTTGTTGTCATAGGCGATCGACTTGATGTCATAGGCGTAGTCTAAATGGAGGAAGGTGTGAAATAAATACTATTTTTATATATCTACCTAGTAAAAAATACACAATTATTTAACGGGCCAAAAAACTCATGTCCAGGGGAATTAAAACAGCATGAGTAATTATTTAACAATATTTATTAATTTAAATTAGCTACATTAAATCAAGATTAAAAATATTATTTTCAATAATAATACGGCTTAGTGGACTTCACCTATATAGAATTGGAAAAAAAATTAGAACAATAACAAAAAAACTTGAAAATCTTGACTTAATTTGTTTCACTCATTACTCGACAGCTCTTCCCAGATTGGCCTCTCGATCGACCAAAAATTGCTTTGCGATCGACCGGTGGATCACGATCGACTTGTTGGACACCCCTGGTATAGATAAATATTTGTGAAACTTTACCACCTAAAAAAAAAATAATAATAAAATAACTGATGTGCATTACCAGTTTATATTTATGGACCTCAGACTTGAGCACTTAACAGAAAACCAATCCAGAGACTTCATACTTAGCAAAGTATGAGATGTATGTTGGGAATAACAGGAAGGAATCAAAAGTGAAATACCTGGGTGAGAGAACAAATAAGTATCATGGTACCCTTTAAAAGAATTAAGAGACTGAAATGAAGTTGGGCTGAATGTATTTCTGGAAATTGAAATCTTAAATTAGATACCAATAAATTTTAAAAGACCTATAAAAAGACCACGTGTAAGATAGACAGATGAAATTAAGGAAATTTGTTGATGTAATACACAGAAGAGAGGCTATGAATTAAATTTGGAGAGACCATCATTCTGAAGTGATTTGATAATGGTTGAAATAATGATGAACGCTTACTTGCATATGATTTAAATTCATTTATTAAATATTATATTTATAAAGTTTTAATTTAAAAAACGTACAGATTTAATTCATTGTGCAACTTCCAGTCACAGCCTCTTATCGTTTATGCAATCGCATTTGCTACTGCATGAATGAGACTTATCATATGCCAGTTTGAGTGATTTTTCATTTTGTTTTTCTCATTAGTTAAGCAAATCTAGATACCCCTTTACCAACTAATATTGAATGGTTAATTCGGTTGACTGTGAAAATTCTAAGCCTATTGAAAAACAATTCACTTGGCCTGGATTCGAACTTTAGGTCATAAGCTTGGCATGTAAATGCCATATCTCAGCAATTTGAGATTCTGCTTTGAACACGTATACATGCTCGCACATATACTTATATATATCAGAAAACTTTTTTGTAGATACAATAAAATTACCAGTTGTTTTTTCTAGTTCTTTTAAATTATTCTCAGTGTTCAAAGTATTTTAGTTTGCGAAAGCTTCAGAGAAATATTTGTTTCAATTAGCAAAACTTCAACTCTGTTCATTACTAGTGAAATTTCCCTCAGGAGATAAGATGGAAAAAGATCTGCAAGCCACTTGTCAGAACGATTGTAAAAATCTTGGAATGCATTATAGTTAATGTTATACCTGATAATCCCTAGAAAGTTAAACTTTAAAATTATGTGTTAAATTTAGATACTTCAGTATCTCTTAACATACTTTTTTTTTCGCGGATGATTCGAAGTTGATGGGAGTTGAAATTTAATTTGATGGGAAATTATATTACCATAATAAAAAAGACAAACATTTTCTTAACAACTAATTCCTCCGTCTAGTAATTTATTGCTGCTATTTGCTATTGCAACTTTCATTTTATATTTTGCTGTTATTTTTTTGACATTATAGTCCTCCCCCCGTTTTAAAATGATTTATAATATTTATCCATTTAATTATATAACTATAAAGGATTTTAGAATTTAGAAAAATTATTTCCCTTATGGCTAAGTCTGTTAATATTTAGAAGAGTGGTATAACAGTATTTATATTATCATTTGCTCGAAAACACACAGGAGTTCGACAAATATAAGTGATATATATATATTTAAAGCTGAGAATCGTTTCAGGAACTTTCAGCTCTTTAATTCATTATTCTTATCACTACGCCAAACACCACTAGACAGTTATGCAGACTTAAGAGCTAAAAGATCTTGAGTTGATTCTATTTGAAGAGAACGACAAGAAAAATTCCAGTTTGACTTATTATTATTACGACGCTATTTAAATTTTGATAGATTTGGCCAAGAGAAGTGCAGTGTCTGAAACATTGGCCAGCCTGCTTCTGATATTTGCATGCAAGCGCTCAAACACCGGAAGTGAAAGAGTGAGTTTTTATCCAGGAATTTTTAGTACTTGACTCTATAAGAAATGATAAAAAATCAAATGGTTCATTACACAGGAAGTCATGTGACATCAAACTAGAGATCTTTAGCTTTTGAGTCGGTCACTGTACATTATACTAAATTGCACAGACTAAAATACGTTTCAATGGTTTTCCTTCCTCTTGAGATTGGAGGTGAGAGGGTTTTTTTTTGAGCTTATAATATACTCCCACAATCCACCATGAAGGATGAATTTGTATTATATAATAATCATAATAATAACACTTAAAAAACAGAAGAATTATAATAACAATAAATAAAAGTTATAATAAAATTGAATGTATAATAATAATAATAATAATAACAGGATAAATAAGTAAATAGAGGAATAAAATAATTATGAAAATATAAGCTTTGTTAGACCAAATTAAATTTTAAATGAGATTAAAAATAAATCATATGCAAAAACAATTATTGTAAAACATCAATATGGCATGGTCTATTACTTACACATAAATAACGTCAGGTTAGAATCATTGTGTAAATACATTTTTACTATAGTCACCACATATGAAAAAATTGATAAATTATTCTGCAATTTACATGCATTTTAGGAATAACTTTTTTAAAGCTACCTTTGAAGCACATCAACAATCATACACATATGTAAATGCTGATTTATATTAATATGGTAATGATAACCATATATATATATATAATTGTTTACTATAAATTTAGTTTATTTCAACACAGTTATATGTTAAGGAAGAGTAAGAGATTCATCTTATTAGATATTTAAATTAAGAAGTCTGGTATTATAACAAGTAATTAGTAATCTAACACATCACATCTTAAACTAATGAATATGAAAAGTATTGTATTTTTAAATTAATATTTTTAATAAAATGTCCAGCACTGATTCAGCTTTGATAAATATATAATCCTGTTGAAATAAGCTAATTTATAGCAAGAAACTGTAGCAACAAATATTCATGCCTTGATACTAAATTAGTTATCAATGCAGTATTGATGTAAGTCAAGCAGAACTTGCATAGATTGTTGATAGTACTTCATGACAGCTAATGAAAGAAGTTATTTCTGAGATGTAATTATATTATTCTATTTATTACATTACACGTAATAATGAACACATGCATATCTATGTGATATATGCAGAAAAAAATCCAATAATAATAGTAATATTTAGTTGAGCATGCTTTTGTTACTATGTACCAGAATCATGCAAATTTAACTAATCTAACCATTTAATATTCCAGAACATTTTTAGTGGGACATTCATGTTTCTTTAATTGATTCAGTTAAATATTGCTATTATTATTATTATTATTATTATTATTATTATTATTATTATTATTATTATTATTATTATTATTATTATTATTATTATTATTATTATTATTATTATTATTATTATTATTATTATTATTATTATTATTATTATTATTATTATTATTATTATTATTATTATTATTATTATTATTATTATTATTATTATTATTATTATTATTATTATTATTATTATTATTATTATTATTATTATTATTATTATTATTATTTTTCTTCTCTGTATAACATGTAGGCATGCATAAGTGTGCAAATTACATTACAGAGCTGTTAATTTATTTATTATATGTAATAACAATTCACATACCTATATAGAGTTCTGATGTTTTTTATAATTTAATTTCTGATATTTTTCACAAAAATGTTATTTCATAGTGTAGAATCACTTTCTAAGCAGGATCATCTTTTGACAGATTTAAGATTAGTAAGATCAAGTTTGAATATGTTTTGTAAATATTCTTATACTTTAGTTTCAATCTATCTTATATATTTTTTCTTTATCAATTAATCAAAACTTTCGTAAGAAATGTAACTTTTATATAAAAAAATTGATATATCTTTACTGCTGTTTATATTAACTAAGTTGATTTATGTATAAAGGCGAATCTAATATAATCACTATAATTAACATTAATTCCAATTTGAAAACATTTGTAATTATTGTAACATTAAAGTTATGTTTAGTGCATTATATATATTATATGTATATATATATTTTGTAAAGATTAAGTAATGAATATTCTGAATTATAATTTATTTGTACAATATTTCAATGCATGATTATTAAATTATTTCTTATCTATGATTTTTTTTAGACTTCTATTTTATTATTTTTATGTAATTACTGTTTTTTAGTCCTATGATAAATGATGAAATGAGTTCATTGAATATAATTATTCTAGTTTTATCAAGATTATTATAAATTGCACTAACATAGAAAATCCTGCAAAAATGAAGAAGGTGTAAAAATAAGTTGTAACAAGGTATCAATTTTGAAAAACAAATGAAAATTTAATATCATAAATTAAAATCACTAATAGCCATTTTATCCAATTATGAAAAATAAAACCTGAGTACATAAAAGTAATCCAATTTATATATATATATATATGTATGAAAACAGGCAACCCTTAAACATTACCAATATCAATAACATTCAACGATCTCAAGCTGTTGTCAAGCCAACCTACTTTTAATAATAAAGGTGGAAATCCACCTTTACCTATGATCTAATATGTTTATGTAGGCATTAAAGATTGAAACTTGACTAGAGAGAATGAAATTATTAATTCAAAGAAGTTTAAATAAACTCCATGAAACAGGTAATATATTCTGTTCTGAAAGCAGACAGTATGTATGTATAATATTTTTATAATTATCTAAAGGCATGAATGATTTGCATTAATCCCAATCCCAAACCTACTTAAAACAATGTTTATATAAACACATATAATTACATTATATTAGATGTAATAAATATGCCCTGCATCATTGGGTGCAGTGACAAAAGTGGGATCACAGCCCAAATTTGTTACTTCTAATACTCAAACTTTTTTTGAAGTACCAGTAATAAAGCCATTCAATTATTTTAATAGAAATTTGGCCTATTTATTCTAAAGTAGCATTCAAAGTACTATATTTATATTAGAAATAATTTCACTTAATTATGAATAAACATATAATTTCTGTTGTTAGAATAACAATAATTAAAGTAATATTTTTTAGAAAATTCCAGAACACACAAAACACGTTGAAAAGACATCGTTTCTCATTGCAAATAATAGCAACATACTATAAAGATTTAAAAAAAATTCAGACACCCATGATGCAAAATATGAAAGTAAGATTAAAGAAAAGTGTTAAAAAGTCTAAAGCAATGTTCAATGGATTTTTTCAGAAGGTGAAAATAAAGATTGATTATGATGGGTGGAAATATACTAGATGAAATTAATCATAGAATTAAACTTGGATGGAGTGCTTTTGATAGAAATAACTTCATTTTAAAATGAAGTATGCTTATGTGTTTGAAAAAAATGGGGTGGTGGTGGTTAATAAATGTGTTTTACTAGTTCTTACTTATGGATTTGAGACTTGGACACTTAATAGAAGAGCAATATAGAGACTTCAGATCACTGAAAGAATTATGGAGAGATGCATTAGGAGTAACAAGAAGAGATCAAAAGTGCAATACATGGCTAAGAAAACAAACAAATGTTACTGACATCATTGAAAGAATTAAAAGACTGAAGTGAATTTGGGCTGGAATATTGCTAGAAGAAATGATAATAGTTGGATGATTGAAATCTTAAATTGAATTCCATGAAAATGTAAAAGATCTAGAAAGAGACCAATATGAGATGGATGGATGAAATAAGAAGTGTACAGGGGTGACGTGGAGAAGAGAGGCTAGAGTTTGGAGAAAATGAATTGAACTTGGAAAGACCTTCATCCTGAAGTGGATTGATAATGGTTGATGATGATGATGAATTAATCCAGATAATAATCTGTTACTTGTCTTTATGATTTGTTCAGTATATTGGTGATTATTTATCTTTTCAACATATGTGTGTTCAAGTGTATCAGTGTTATGAGATGGTGTGGAGAGTGGTGGGTCATGTGAAAGTCTGTGCTCATACCCTGTCTATTATAATTTGATTTACAAGTGTCAAACTTTCTGCTGGCCCAACTTTGATACCATTCTCTTCACATAAATATATTAACAATTATTACTCACTATTTATTAGGCTAGAGATTATTATATAATTTCTAGACTACATATAAACTTTAAATCTTAATTTAAATTAATCAAAGTTGTAAATATAATAAGTTTGACACCATAAATCAAATTTGCAACAATTTGAAAAGCTTTAGTTAATTTATTATGAAATACTGTTTACTCTTTGATTTTTTTTTAAAAAATCATTCTTTTAAAAATAAACCTGAAAGGAATAGAGCTATTATTATTATCTTTCTTACATGATGCATTATTTGATCTGAGAGGAAATTTATTAGAGCAGAAAATAAGGAGGAAGCTCTATATGAAGAAAATGGTTATAAAAGAGTTAATAAAAACAAAGCCAAACTGCAATACTTTTTCGTCATTTAAAAATAACGGATAACAGATTAATATCAATGGTTAAATCAGCAATAGAGGTTGATATCAATTTTGCTGATTACATTAAAATAGTTTTAAAAAATAAATTAAAAACATTATTACTTTTTTATTTTTTATAAATATATGCTTAATTTCATTTTTAAAAACTTGATTATTTTTTTATTTTATTTTAAAAAAAGGGTATATTATATATTAAATGAATTTTCTGAAAAATCCAATAATAGATGTTTGAAATACTGTATATATTTTTTTCAAGACTACGTCTATGAAATTAGTATTTAAAATATGTTTTTAAATTAAGTACCAAGTATGTACTTATATATTAGTCAGGCGGTGATGAAAGTCGCCGCCACAAACTAAGGTGTATATAAAGACCGAATTAAAAACATTTACAATTTTCTAAAAAGGAAATGAATTAATTTTGTAAGTGAATGTTAAATAATATTCTGATGAGAATTATTTTACGAGTCAAGACAAACAATGGCGGTGTTTCGTTCAGGATTGTCGAAAGAGAATAGTCATTTGTAACAGAACGTGGTTCAAGGTAAGAAAATTCTGTCCACAGCAGTGATTCTAAAACTTTTTGGTTTGATTACCACTTGTAATAAATTTAGATTGTTAAAAGTTTACTTGAAAGATCCTTTCTCACAAAAAAAATGTAACCGTGTTTGTTTCACTTCCACTAAATAAAATTATAGGTGGTATTTTTTTCAAAATAAAAAATCTTTATAGGTTTAGACGAGGGAAGATAATTTCTCACAAAATACGTAAATGTGTGTTAATAGATGTTTGTATTATTTCCAGTAAATAAAGTTATAGGTCATAATTTTTCAAAATAAATATTGCTGGACTAATATGTATGTGAAATCTTACTAGCTGACTAATACATAAGTGTTATTGAGTAAAATAATCAGTTCTATTTTGAAACTTTGGAAATATTTAAAAAAACATTTTTGAAAGCAAGTTGAGCTTTATTGATGAAATGCTTCTTATAGCAATAATGAATTTAAACTAAGTCTATTTTTTAAACTCATTATATATGATTTTATAATGCAAAATGTTTTTATATGTGTCACATAAATATAGAAACAAAAAACGTATAATATGAGCTATGTCAAAGTGAAGGTCTGTTTTTAGTTAGTTTGATAAAAAAATATTCAGAAACTTTTGACTTATATAGTTATCCAATCAATAATGGAAATATTTAGGAAGCTTTTGAGATAGGTAGATGAACTTGGATGGTGAGGGACAACACAGACTCAAATGTGGTGTTATTGCATTAGAGTTTTTCATCATAGTGATATATAATTCAGTTAAATTGGTTTTACACAGAGCCAAATTTATTGCATAAAAGTAAGGTATTATCTTCTTATTCACAAAATAATGACATAATGTCACATTTTCATTGGGTTGGGTATTTAAAGCTCATGAAAACCAACAGCATTACTAAGTATTTTATGACTAGCTTTAGTATAGTATTTATGGGAAAGATAAACCCTGTCTACAGAAAGCTGTAAACTCATAAACTGTAGGACTAATACAAATCATAGCTTAACCTATTGCTTTTGATGTTTAAACATCATGTGACTTCCTGAGAAATAAATTACTCAATTATTTTTTTAATGCACTCAAAAGAGATGCATTACTTAATGCTTTTAAGAGAAGGTGAGACTGCATTAGGAAGATATATTTAGAAAATATATTGAAGTTTTTCAAAATAAAAAGTTTGCTCCAAAAGAAAGTAAAAGTCAATCTCACAAGATGCCAGAATAAGACTACCAATTTTATATATTGTAACAGCATGGAATGAGAAAGGGTGACAATAGATTATATAATTCCACAATTGAGTAGCTATTTGTTATGGTATACAACATATTAGGGCTGAATTTTGAGGAGATGGGAAACCATCATCATTCTCATATTTAATAATCAAAATTAAATATAGAAGAAATGAGCACAAGAAATCAGCAAAGAATAAAACTAACAATACTTTCACTCAGTATGAAACAAAATCATTCATCATTATAAACAATAAACAACAAAAAGCAATACTCAATCTTGTGACTGGATTTGAAAGGGGTCCATTATAAACAGACTAATTATCTATCAACTATCAAACTTAGGCTAGAAATACAACACAATTATCTGGATGCACATATTTAAGTGCTAATCCATAAGAATATTAAAAAAATCAAATAATGCTGAGACACTGAAACAAGATGATCATCATCAATGTCCAGGTCATATAAATCTATTAATGCACTGACCAACTATAAACTTAATTTCTAATAAATATAAAATAAAATGTAGTGCATGGACTTTAAAAGTAATACCTATGCACAATCCAGGACTATCATTTGGTTATCTAAAACATTAGCATATACTCTACATTCCTATGTAACTAACTACTATGGTCTAATACTTCAGGAAGCAAAAATTCTATAAACTATTACTATGAACAAGAAATAAATAAATAAATATATTCTAAATCATTGAAATAATTTCTAGATTTACTTTACTACATTTAAATAGTCTTATTGGGATAATTTAAAAATTCCTAGAACATTAAGTGCATTGAAATCAAATCATACACATTAGCAATTCATGCAACAGGTAGCTGGAGCAATAAAGACGTTAACTCTAGAATATTTTTAAAACAAATATTTAATAACTAACTGATTAACAATAAACAAAAATTTAAAAAATGGCATAATAATATGAAAATTTAAACATTCATTTTATCAAAAAAATAGTTTTATAAAAATTATAATTAACCAGTTGATTTCTATTCATTAAATTGGTTAACTTTTAATTCATTAAGTTATTTATTTAAATAACCAAATGTTGGAAAACAATATTTTTAAAATTAGAGATAATAAACAGTAGTGGTTGATTAGACATGTATGCTGCTTGATGGCATTGTTTAGTTGTTAAAACACATAAAAAAGCCATTTACACAGCCCAACTTTTCATTATGAAACAACATTATTTTCTAAAATGGAATAATTACATTTTTAAATTATACATTTCATTGCATGTTGACATTTTTCAAACTACTTTTAAACAATTTACAAACAACATTATTTTCTAAAATGTAATATTTACAGTTTTAAATTACATTATAAATGTTAGTGCATAGTGCTAAAATGAGTAGAGCTGGGGACTGATGTTTTTGGATGAGACTTTGGATCATCTGAAAGATGCACTACTCTGATCAAACCAAGATTATGATTTCCAAAAACAATGTGCAATTTTAGTTGTCTTGTAGCTGCTCTTTATCTGCAAAAAAGACACTCTTATAAACAATACAGGCTGACATTCTGCAAAGTATTTGTAAACAATTTATGAAACAGCATTATTTTATAAAACATAGAAATTAATTTTTTTTGAAATCAAATAATTACATTTTTAAATTACATTAGAAATGTCAGCACATAGCACTGAAATGTGCAGGGCTGGGGACCAATGTTTTTGATGATCCAAAGGATTATCCAAAAGATGCAATACTGTGATCAAACCAAGCTTCTGATTTCTAAAACAACATGCAACCTCAGCCATTTAATTTGTCTCATAGCTGTTCTCACACAAATGAGCTTTTTCACATAAATTCTGTGAAATTGTGCTTATCCCTACATTTTTAAATTTTTTTCACCTTCCAAGCTGTGTAGGAAAGCATGGTGACAAGCTTACAAGTATTAGTACATAATACTATGTCAGGTATGGTGTAAGATCATTAGTTTGAATGCAGATTACAAGAGTTATTGTCAGCTGAATTTCATACACTCTCACATGATATGGTAGTGATCTGTGAAATGTGTGCATTTGCATAATGCCATGAAGCACATCAGCAGGCCATTGAATTTGTGTCCAATGCAATATAGGTCCACAATGGCTAATCTGAACATTACTGTTCTATGGGCCATAAACTTTGGGCTGGGTAAATGGCATTTTTATGTGTTTTAGCATATAAACAATGCCATTAAGTGGCATGTGTAGCTTAACTAATCTTTTATTGAATTTGGGGGGGAGAGGGAAGTATGTGTTTTAGCATATAAATAATGTCACTAAGTGGCATGTGTAGCTTAACTAATCCTTTATTGAATTTGGGAGGGAGGGGGAAGTAAATGAATAAAAAGAATAACATGTTTGAAAAAAAAAAAATTAATTTAATAAAATTAACATGTTTGAAAAATAACTTTTTGGTAATTTTGAAAAAAAAAATTGAATGAATTAAAAAACATGTTTAACAATAAAATATAAAATTAATGAAATTATTCAAAATTGTCAATTCTTACTTTTATAAAATTATTATTTTTTATATAAAAAATATTTTAAAACTATAACTGAAAATACCAATGTGCATATAAAAATACCTTTACCATGATTTAAATTTTTTTAAAATCATTCTTACCAGTTATAATTTTTCATTTTCCCTGTTGGTTTTCTTTTTGAAGGCTTCTATACCATGTACATGATTAATTTGTCCTTTTCTTAGTATATAGTATTTTCAGGTTAATAAACAGCAAGAATTTATCCATTTTACTTTCAATAAACTTTCCAGGTCAAAAACACAGAGGTGCTCATTTCTTAACTGGAAACAAGGTTGCAGATTACTTTTTCTAGAAAGGCAGGTTACATAGAGAAAGACTGATATTTATCTTTTAGCTAGCTTAGCACATTTTCATTGTAGAAACCATTTTTATAAACAAACTCATAGTGCTTGGTTAAAACTTCAACAATTTGGATAAGACATTTTTTCTTCTTTAGCAGTTGGGTCAGGAACTTCTTTTCTCCTACTGTCTTCTTCAGCAGCTGTATCAAGAATGAATGCTTCTCATAAGATACTTAGGTTTTTTGACTAGCCCACATGCTAATTTTTTGGAATAACTCTGGCTTCTAGACAATTACATTCTGTCACCAACATTATACAATTAGTAACAATCAATCACTCTAATTTTTACAAACACAATCCTTCAGCTATTTTCCTCTTGCAACATTGAGATTGATAAATAAGATAAAAACCTAAATTAGAATCATAAAATTTTTGACATTCCTTTTTAATTAAATTTTCTTGCAAAAATGACAAGATAATCAATTAAATGCACTGATTTGATAAATACTACATTTTCTTTTGGAGAGAGATAAAAAGATAAAACAACAACTCTAATTATTTTAAAAAAATTTAACAGATGTTAAACTTTTTCTTCTTTCATTTAAAACGTTATTTATTTATCTCTCTTAAAGTTAGAAATAAAATTTATAAAGTAATTTACATTTTCAAAATTGAAAAATTAAAACTAGTAACTAATTATAATTACTGAAGAGAAAGAACAAAAAAAGCTGTTTATCTAATTTTACACTTCCTCTTTTACAAATATTTCTACTATTTATATTACATACTATGTTAAAAAAATGTTTAAAAATTATTGAAAGAAAATTATCTAGAATCTTCAATTATCATGTGAGAAGAAAAGTAAAACATTTAATTAAATCAACTATCTACTATTAGTATATAAAAAAACATATGTATGGGAAAATTAAATATTATTTCCCTATTAATTAAATAATTCTAAATTAAACTTGAGGAGCATGCTGCCATCTATCTATTTATTGTTAATGCAGCAATATAGCAAAATGGCTACAATACGAACATATTGCAAGAATTATTTGTAATATTTTATTCTATGTTGACATTTTTCTTCCTTTTCTTCTAGAGTTAGAATATTCCTACTCATTAATAAATAATTGAATTATTTATTGTTTGGAAATTCATAAGAAGTCCAAGGACTGAAAGTCACACAGCTGAGCTGTGACCCATGAACTTTGACCTCCAGAGTCTATCAATACACTATTGCATCAAACCATGCAGAACTTATAACTCATTTATGAGGGAAGATAACATATATGTATATACACCTGGGTCTCGTTTTATGCGATAGATAGGTTCCTCGGAAAACATGCACAAATGAAATCGTGCAAAAATAGACGTAACTTACATTGAAAAAGGGGGGATGCGGTCTGTGATTTTTCAAAATTCACATAAAAGCAAAGCACCAATGTAAAATTACTTTAAAATTCGCGCAAAAAAAAAATAAGGAAATAAAATATGACTAATAAAAAATTTCAAATTTGAAAAAAATTGATACAAGACAAACTTTTTTTAACTATAATATTTAATTTTATTCAAAATAATATATTTTTATGCATAATTTACAGTACGATAATTTACATTTTTTATACACGTTTTAATTATTATCGCTATTTGCCGAAACACACATTCGTTTGCACTCTCATGTTGTGTTAATGTTTTTCTGTTGACAACGTAATCAGTAAAAAATCTTTGAGACGATGATTTTATTAATTGTTTATGAACTTAGACTTATGATAATAAAAAGACATTTATTCACAACTGCTGGGAAAAAATTAATTAAAACTAACAACTAAAAATTAAATTCTTATTTTTGTCTAATTTTCAATTCCATTTAAAAATCAAATTTCACATCAGATTATTTCAAGTCGCCGTAAGTAATTTTTAAATTGTTAATTACAATTAAAAATCAGATTTTAATTTTTAATTGTCAAATTTAATTGTGCTCACTGCTATTACTGACCTTTTAAAAATAAACTTGTGGACACTATATGATTAATAATTGATTACATTCTTTTTAAAAAGCAAAAACAGAATGTGATTTAAAATGCAAAATTAACACGCACAATGTTTGAACAAATTTACATTATAATCTTGTAAAATTTAATGTGTGTATACATAAAATGTGGAAATCATGATTTTAATTTCATTATTGCATAAAATCTTACTATTATAAAGCACTGAAAATATTGAAATTACTAAGTTGAAAGTCGAATTCCAATAATGTGCTATTACTTTCAATATAACGTAACTGCACGAAATTTATTATTTAAATTAATAGCGCAATATCGGAGTTTGACTTCCAGTGAAACACGAATCGCGTAACTTCAAAATCGTGTTAAATAAGTCCGCGTAAAAAGAGACCCAGGTGTATATAGAAATACTTTTACCTTACTCTGTTGTTTCTTGCAAAAAAAAAAAAGATAAATTATTATTATATGTAAATATTATTTTTATTGTCTTTATTTTATGATAAGGTTATTAACAAATATTTTTGTGAATGGGTTTAAATACTTTTCAAAATAAAACAATTAGAAAGTAACTTCTAAAATAATAAAATTGAGCAAATAAATACAAATTAAGATTATATAGCCCACAGAGAATAGACATTTCCAAATATAAAAATGACATGAATATTATTTATTTAATTAAATTTTTATTTATCCCTACTCTACAAACATCAAAGAGATTTTATTAAGAAAAGGAAAAAGTTTCTATGACCTTACTTTTTAATTGTAAAAGAAGAGATGATAATAGATGGACAATTGAAATCTTAAACTGGATTCCAAGAAATTGTAAAAGACCCAGAAAGAGACCACCTGTGAGATGGATGGATGAAATAAGAAAGTATGCAGGGGTGATGTGGAGAAGAGAAGCTAACGATCGGAGAAGATGGATTAAACTTGGAGAGACCTTCATCCTGCAGTGGATTGATAATGGTTGATGATAATGACTCTTTAATTAATCTGATATGGAGTAAAAATTGAAAAAACAGTTGATAACTCAATTATATATTTTTTTATTTACATTTAGAAAAATATAATGGATTTTATTTTCCTCATAATTCTAAATGACGATTATTATTATATTGCATCTTTATTGTTTTTATTTTAATATATTCCTCCTAATTCCAAGTAACGATTTTTATTATATTGCTCCTATCTCCCTGTCATTTTTTTAAAATAATCATTATTATTTTTATGAAGTAATTATGCATGTTTTATAGTGATATTTTTATATCAATTTTTTTTTTAATTTTAGTTTTTAAAAAATAGCGCCATTAAAATTTATTATGTAGTGCTAAATATTAATGTCAGAACACAATCTGTTAAGAGGGTGGTTTGTTACTAAAAAGCTATTATAGTTGATTGTCAAAAGTTATTACTTAGTCAAAATATTATCTAATTGATTTCATCTGCCTTCGTGTAGATTATTCATATTTAATTTAAGCCATATATTTTCTAAGGCACATATTTTTGCAATAATTCCCTTTTTAAAAAACATAACTACATTATTAATAACCATTGTTTACATTTGTCTTTTATTGTATCTTTATTAATATGAATTTAAAAAGAATGGGGAAGGA
Organism: Epiperipatus broadwayi; assembly: GCA_028023455.1. Lineage (NCBI taxonomy): Eukaryota > Metazoa > Onychophora > Udeonychophora > Euonychophora > Peripatidae > Epiperipatus > Epiperipatus broadwayi. Next base: position 8,802,631 of record JAQFVV010012403.1, on the reverse strand, counting down.
TGGAGGTTGTGTCATATATCTATAATCATTGTTTACTATATTAAAATTATTATATTTTATATAATTAACAGAGTTAGAATTTAAATTTGGAAGACAGTAACATATCAATGATAATTTGATTTAAACATTGTTTCATTTCTTTGAAATAGTTTTTCCAGCGCCTACATTTATATATCTGAAACATAGATATGCATAGAAAGGTGTAAGGGTAAGTACATAGTTTTGGTATATATATACCTACATATTAGATAAATGTTTCTTGATAGAAAAAAAAATGAAGACATTTATATTTTGATGACTTTGATTTTAGCTGAATTCATTTTGATATCACATTAATTATGATCTTACCAGTGATACCATTTAGTCACAGCATTGTATTCCTGGATAATTTTACCTTCCCCAAGAGCAGATTACTTAATGTATGAATATATATCTTAGGGGCCATTTGTCTTTTATTGTATCTTAAATATATGATGGAGTTGAGGTTGTTTAATATATTTATGAAGATGTTACACATGAGACAGAGAAGTGTGAATATCTCTCCATGTGTGTGTGTTTGTTTAAATTTTGAAGTTTATATCTAGACTAGAGACAAACTCTAGTTGAATAAATGATTTGTGGTAATCATTACTGTATTTATCCAGAGTTGAAGAAAGCAAAATTGTGGGTGGAGTAAGTTTGACACTTCTGATTCACAATGTAACAAAAACTTATTAGACCGCAGATAAAAAATAGAATTCTATCTTTATTGTTAAAAGAAAGTTGCTTTGACAACATATTGAGATTGTATTGTTTAAGCATTGACTGCTTTTATGTATTTACATTTATAACTCTTTCTTGCTTTGAGCATTATTAGCTTTACTATATATATATTAGAAAGGACTTGAACTCAAACTTTCAAGCTCCCCACAGCTATTTACTCAATCTTATACAACTGACACTCATGCCCACACACATGTGAAAAAAATATGAATGATCTCTAATATAAATATTTTGTGCTGAACCAGCATCATCATCTCCCACAATATATACAATCAGTGCTCAGTTTATATTAAGGTAGTAAATCTTCAAACTTTAATGGAAAGCTTCAATGTTTTCCACTTTCCAACTCTAAAATCATCCATATCATAGAAAATCTAAGGATAGAACAGCCAAAGACCCTGTTAATGCCAATATAATTGTCATACCCATGTTAACCTTAACTCAATCTGACTTTCATATATAGGACTTTAATATGGTTATTTAAATATAGAGAAAGAGGGATGGGCAGCATACAGGATGCATATGTAATATTTAAATACATGTATACTGTCTATATTAAACTTAATGTAATTAGAAGAGACTTGAACTCAAGACATTCAAGATTCCCACAGCTATCCATTCCATCTTATACAACTGACATATATGTAAAAAAAAAAAAAAAAAGATCTCCAATATACATATGGTCCAGAGACAATTATACAGGTATTTAAATATATATATATAGTAATAATATAGAGTCAGATGTCACATGACTTATATATATAGCTTGCATTTACAAATATGTAAAATTAAGAGCATGTTAATAAGCTCTAAACAAGCTTTTAAAAAAAATTTTTTATGATAAATGCTATTACAAGAAAAAACATTCAAATCATTTTTAAAGACATGTAGATGTCTCAAAGTTTCAGATCTTCTTGACAGTTAACTGTTAGATAAATGATTAGCTTGAGTTGGTTTTTTGAATCTGGTGTCCTAGCTCTTCACTGAAGAGAGCCATAGCTCAAAACCGGTCTGGGGATAGAGACAATCCTAGATAAAGATGATTTGAATGCTTTCTCTTGTAGTAGCATTTATCATAAAAAAATTTTTAAAATGTGTTTAGAGCTTATTAGCACACTCTTAATTTTATATATATATGCACATATAACTTGAGAATGTAAGCCACTTTAAATGCATTAGTAGCTTTCTAAGGATAAATTTGAATTTATATGTTGAGATACAGCATAGATTTCACTATACTTATACTGATTTTAACAAGCTAAACAATAAGCTATTTCATTACAGTGAAATAAACTACTACAATTAAATTAGTTCTCTATATAGCTATTGATCTACTTAATTTAATAAAAAGAATTGAAGCTTGGATATTCTCTCAGGTTACCATTAATCATTAGAAAAATTTCATTTAAAAATGCTTCATAAAATTTGAAAAACATAATGGTAAGACTAAATATGATCATTAATATTAAATTATTTAATTCTCCAGTTCACAAAATTATCTAGCACCATCTATTAGAATCTTGGGAAATAAATTGTCTGGTAATCACTGATTAATCAATCTTACAGTCTATGCCTGCTAGGGTAATGAAATTCTTTTGGTTTACTAAATATGATTGAATTTTAAGAAATTGAAAAAATGTAAGATGGAAGTTTTCTAGTGTAATAAAAAGAAATTATGGATTGGAGGATCGTTCAGAAATGGTTGATAGTAATTAAAATGAAGATAGCAAACATATTCATGCATATAAAGCATAAAGCTAAACTAGTCAATAATAATCAAAATTACCCCAAATTCACAACTCAACCAGACTAGCCAAGAAAATAAACTCTAAAACACAACCAATGGTTTCACTGCTACAAGCAGACTTCTCAAGTATAAAGAACTATCAAATAACAACATATTTAAACTAAACATTACCCACAATTCCACTTATCTCTCATCCACTCTTAATATTAAAAGAACTTTTAAATAAATTAACTGCTTCAGAATCATAAATTTTTAACAATAAAGATTCTTTAATTCTTCTTTTATTTTCATTTCTCTCAAAGAAGACAATCTAAGCTTCATCAAAATTAATAATGTAGCCCATATATTTTACATGAATATATAAGACAGAACTAAGACATTTATTTCTAATCCTACTTTTATGTACCTTTATTAATTTTGATGAAGTTGAGGTTGTCTTCTTTGAGAGAAATGAAATTAAAAGAAAAATTAAAGCATCTTTATTGTTAAAAATTTATGATTCTGAAGCAGTTAATCTATTAAAATTTTCTTTTAATATTAAGGGTGAATGGGAGTTAAATGGAATTGTGGATAATGTTTAGTTTAAATATGTTATTTTGTAGTTCTTCACACTTGAGAAGTCTTCTTGTAGCAGTGAAACCATTGGTAGTGTTTTAGAGTTTATTTTTTTGGCTAATCTGGTTGAGTTGTGGATTTGAGGTAATTTTAATTACCTATATATATATATTAATTTTATTGTTTCAGAAGATTATTATTATTTTTATTTGTCTCATATATAAAGGTAAGATGGTTGAATTTGTTTTAAAATGTACTTCTATGGTAAAATGAAATTTATTATTTAACCATATTTTGACTGTAATACCCCCACTCTCAAACCTCATAAATTCAGTAATGTGAGTTTAAACCAATATTAAATTTTTAAAAAAAATGAAAGTTTATATATTTTTTATGTATAATAACAACTACTTTCTTATATATTGTCACTGCAAAAGCCAACATTTATATTTATAAAGTTGTATTTGTTGCTGAGAATTTAGAAGTCAAAATTTTATTTCAAATGAGAATTTAATGATGATTGAAAGTCTTAGGAGTCTAAAAGAACCATATAATACTAAATCATCCATGCACTTTACTACTGTTACACAATGCTTTATTTACCACTCTCTTTTACAGTTTCAATTGCCCCAGCAATCTTCTTCAGAATTTTATATCTCCTAATCTCAACTAAAAGAGGCAGCATAATCTTGTTTATGTGATAAAATAATAATTGATTTAGTTTGTCAAAAAAAAAGCTGCACCCTGAAGTTAGAATATATTCATTAAAAAAACATATTAATTTGCAAAATACTAAAACCGAAAAAAAGAAATTTATGCTAGAATTACCTGTGCCCATGAGTTTTCCAAACATATATCCACAATATAAATTATGTAGGCAGTGAATGTTGAAAAACCATTCAACATATGGATAGAAGATGTTAACAAAAAAGATATTCCATTGTGTCTGAAGGTATTCAATTTATACAAAGACTTCAGTAATGATTGACTGAAAACAGTACCATCAAAACACTTAACTGTGTCGAGAAAGTGGTTGCAGAGATTTAGAAAATAACACACTTTAATGCTTTTTTTAGACTTGGTTTATCAGCTACCAGTCATGCAAGAAAATGGCCGCTGCTATCTGTACAGTTAAGTACACATAAAATTTACAATTTTATTATTGTGAAAGAATTGTATCTTTTGCATGTGATCATTATCAATTTTTGACAAAAGAAGAAT